>JAUMHH010066659.1:1368-15068 GCA_032359455.1 Chlamys rubida
TGGGGCACTTCTTAACTGTTACAGTATATAGTACATTCTCCCTAACAAAGTGGGCACTTCTTAACTGTTACAGTATAGTACATTCTCCCTAACAAAGTGGGGCACTTCTTAACTGTTACAGTATATAGTACATTCTCTCTAACAAAGTGGGGCACTTCTTAACTGTTACAGTATATAGTACATTCTCCCTAACAAAGTGGGGCACTTCGTAACTGTTACAGTACATAGTACATTCTCCCTAACAAAGTGGGGCACTTCTTAACTGTTACAGTACATAGTACATTCTCCCTAACAAAGTAGGGCACTTCTTAACGGTTTTGCTGCGTTACCTTTCTTATTCTTATTTTCTTCTGTCAGATTGCTTCCCAGATGTTTGCCTAGAAACGTGATTGGCCGATACTAGTGAAACTTAACATTAGCATGTTGGAAGGCATGTGTTGATGTGCAACGTGTCTCGTTCCCCGATCAGTTATCAAAAATGACCGCCGCGGCTTCAGATTGGCTGAGACATATTGGGATATAACTTTTGTTCTATTTTGTAGATTGCAATGAAAGTTGATGAAAGAGATGATTATGTAACACCCCCTAAGAATAAGAAAACAATAAATGAGACGTTTTTCGACAAAAAGGCCGCCGATACTTGCTTCTGTTTGGCCTAAATTCAAATATTGTTTGAATTTGTTCAATTTGGTATGTAGGTACATGTAACCATGTAGGTACATGTAACCTTGTAGGTACATGTACATGTATTTTATGAAACTGCAAATTAACTGTCTGATCAATAGGAGTTAATTTAAATGAAGATTTTGTAATTGTAAACAACACCGAAACACACAGAGTGAAATCACGTTGACAGTTATAAACAAGTAATCTGTTACTGACCGACATTATTGTACGTGTACCACGCTGTATTAGTAGAACACTGGAACGATTTAATGAACTTAGTATTTGCTGACGTGGTGTTTATGGGTTAATGAGTACCGGACATAAAACAGGAAACCCATCCTATAACTGCCGTTGGTCTCCGGGGGAACGAGATTGGCCGGGTACCTAGTAATTCTGGGTAGTTAAACGGCTCCCTCGGATACTGCCTCCGTTATGGTGGCATCTTTCTGCCATCGTGTTATTCTACTCCGTACTAATTGTATCACTCGCGGTGTTTTATTGCTGACGGGGTTCCCCATCGTGATGATATACTTAATCTTTTCTAAACTAATCATTGCATTCATAAATAGGTTTATGGCAGATTTTCACCTATATTTCCCAAAAGATGTTATTTATGAAAATGTGGACAATACATCCTAGTACATTGGTTTGGTTTGGACTGATATATGATTTTTGTAAGGTCGAAATATTAACTGAAAAAGAGCTGTTCATATTGTAAAAAACCCGTCAAATTTGGTATATATCTATACATCTATCAAAACCAATGGGGTTCTCTGCTATTTTTTTAACACTTCTATAACAGAGACGTACTTTATTAACAGACCGACCTTGTCACACAGGAACTTTGCCCGGCGGTATAAAGTTGTCGTCATGGTGATTTTTAGTAATTGTGATTGTAATTTGATGTTGGAAATTAAATTTGGGATGAAATATTTTTGTTTTATCGGCATTTAACATACATGTTACAGTTTCATGAAAAATCATCTACGTATGTATGAAATAAAATAAAACAGAAAAAATAAATTACAGAATCTAATTTGGACATGCTTTATTTCTTGATAAATGATCTTATTTCCACCGTTTGTTGTTGGAACACTAATTAAGAACCGCAATTACTATACTTCGTCCTTAAGGCGTTTGTTTGATAAATCTGTCTGACCGAAGAGATGAAACAGACGACTTTATACCTGACAGATCAATCGTGATTGTTACGTCATGACTACATACAAATTGAATTCCGTGACGATAACAGAAATACGTGTTCCTGAATGATAGGAAACAATTTCGATAAAACGTTTATATACACACATGTGCAGTAAACTACCATACAGTTACCCTTGTATGGTGGCTGATATATGACATTTCGTTGGCGCTTTGGCGTTATTTCGTCTTTTCGCTTTGGCGCTTTGGCGTTATTTCGTTATTTCGTTATTTCGCTTGGCGTTATTTCGCGAAAGCTAAATAACGAAAAGACGAAAACCCGCCAAAGCGAAATAACGAAATATAAGCCACCATACCCTTGTCATATTGTCACTGAAGAAAAACCCTTGATGACGTCACTATCATTATTCTGTACAATAAATGGCAGCAGTAATAACAAGGGTTTGCTTCCGTACAAATACATGTGTTTAAATTGGTTAGTAATCTGTCAGTTGGTTTTAGAACGCCATTACAAAAGAATGCAATAAAGAGCGTGAACTTTCCTCGGAGTTACCTCCCCTCGTTGTCGCTTTCGCTGATAAACGATTGGCTGATATGATGGCATTTCGATCCTCAGATATCGGATGTACTTCGAAGTTACTGGATATATCTTTAAAAATAAAGTATTTTTTTCAGATTTTGAACTCACGTCCATTACATGCACGAACTGCTGTCAGAAATATTTCACTACAGACCCGTTAATAAACATGTCTGACAAGTGAGAAGGACCAGAGAACCTCTAAATAGTTAAAGACGATGTATCAATGTAAATTGTATTGTTTTTGCGTTACGTGTTTGTAAAATTCTGAAATATACGAAAGAATGATTTGATGACATTAAGGAAAAGTACATATAAATGTCCTAAACCATTAATCAAGCCTTCGTAAGTACAAGCAGTAGTAAAGGCCAAGTGTTGAAAACGTGATAAGTTAATCAACTTTATAAACTGTAGATCTTGTAATTTCAATTTTGTCCAAACTGATGTGTCAACGTGCAGTTTATATTTTATTTTTTCTAGAGGCGAATCAAAATTGATGACTGAACAAATTTACATGTTTATTCATATTTTTTAATTTACAATTTGATTATACTTTTTCATTAATATGACATATATATTCCGAGAAATTGTTTTATAGATTTTCTGATTAATATTAAATTTGGCTAAAAATGCTGCATACTGTATCTTCGAAATACCTTATATACTAAAGAAGTATTTCATAGTCTAGCAGTATCTTTAAAAAAATATTATATTGAAAATATTTTATGCTACTGTATTCTAAAGATCATGACGGAAGGTCGCGGTGTTTCTACTTTGAGGTAGGTCGTTACGATCGCTTGCTGACGGTGCTTAATATTCCCGCCAAAACTTGTGCTGTACTACTTGACCGATGATCGTTTTCTGTCACTTTCTCGGCAGATACAATATGCTACATGCTAATTTTCTCCCTGGAGTTTTCCTTTATTACAGCTCCAATCTAAAGACATGAATATTTGATTTTAACAACTTCAAGAAAACTCTCTGACATCATAAACATTTGTTTTTTTTACATTACCGTTGGCTAGAATAATTAACGCTAGCCAAGGCTAAACAAGATCTCCTTACCATGTAATTGATAATATTAACAATTATAGCCAAACTTCAATTACATTACGCCAAGCACTTGTTTCTTTTCATTTAATTGTGTGTAGCCGCCGTCATGCCTCCGGTTCGAATGGTCATCTGTTAGTCTAATTATACTTCCCCGCGGCACGAGAATTAACTCTACGTACGTGACTTGAAACTAGATAACTTCATTTTCCGCGTGATGTTAAATAAATTGATTAAAATTTCTAGGAAGAAAATACATTCCTTTTTGTTCGTAAAAACTTAATTCCTAGTCACGTAAGACTGGTTGGATGTGTTGCACATCCGATTAAATATCCATTTAAAATTAAATATGGTTTCAATATCTTACACTCGGAAAAGTTTGACCGATTAAATGTCAAAGAGTTCACGCCAGTCTCGTTCAACCTAGTCTCGTACAACCAGACGCTTGATCACTATGTAATTCTCTGTTCAGCGTAGCTTGCGCATACAAGAGTCTGGTTGAACGTGACTACTAAATGGTATTTCGAAGCGCTCGAAGTCTGGGTGACCGAGACCAAGGTTACACAGAGTTTAGGTGACTAAGACTAAAGTTATACTGGCGTTGTCCTTTATGTTCTTGCACCAGCCGAAACCCGAGGATCGGTCATCTGAGTGGTCAAATCGACACCTATACGTGTACTCATTACTCAATCGGACACTTGAACAACTCATCAGTATTCATTACGCGTCGGACACGAATTGCGATTCTAAGTGACCATCGCCTAATGATTGAGTTAACCTTGTAGTCAGGGTGACAGTTATTCTCTACCAGACCAGGGGATGGGCTTCCCCGTAATTAACAAGCTTCGAATAGATGTAGATCCACACAACAGCTTTGTGTTGAATCAGTTCAAGGTCACCAGAAAGCTAATATTATTTTTGGCCTTAGCTTTCTCATTTGAATGTTTCATGTATGTAGCAAATACAATACCGATTCCAAAACCGTTATGGAGCCGCCTAACAAAGTTAGTGGTTCGCCGACCTGACCACAAAGTTGTAGGTCAGATCCCACAGACCACGGGATGTGGTTATATTCCTTACCATAATAACTTTCTCTTGCTGCTCAACTCAACCAGTCAAGAGTGGAGTACACTACAGTCTGGGTTGGGTATTACTATGGCAAACTGTAGTATGTACAGATGTAGGTGATACAACACTGTTATGACATATGTTGAGGTACAAAATGACATCACATTGTTTGCACTTGAGTAAGGCTGCGTCCATTACTCCCCTTATCGTATTAACATTTAACAGCGTCTTCAGTAAGGCCTAACCAACAATAGTTGGTGTTTCCGGTAACCCTACCTAACCTTATATTTTTGTATTTACCATGAACTTTTTAAGGCAATTTTCAAAGAAGCACTGTTAAAGTCAAGATCACTCTCCTATAAAAACCATATAAAATTATTTATTAACATATACTTTTTTGTCTGGCATAATACCAAATATGTTTCACGAGTGTAGCTAATATTTTGATATCTTTCACGAGTGCCCAGCACGTACTTTCGTTTAACTGTGGACTTGCAGACGCTGACATCGTGTTCTATTGGACACGAGTTCCCTCCAATAAAATAGTTAGAATTGTTGGCCTGCATAGTCTGCTAGCTTCCATGAAAAAGAAAACTAATTGTGGAATTAAACGTTGTCTTTCCCCCCAGAGAATAGACCCCCCATGATAGGTAGCATGATAGTTTTGGTAGAATGGGCTGATGTCGCAGACGGATTTTCTCGAGGCCTGAGTATCGTTAAGCTAACCAGATAACCTGATTGGTTATGTTTCCCTTGGTAGTTTGTAATGATTTGATTGGTAAAATCAGCAAAAGCGTTTTTTTTGTTATTTTTTCATAAGTGAATCATTTTTATAGAATATTTTTCACTATTTCACTGGTAAACATGTTATAGATATAAATACAGCAAACCCCATCGAACTCGAACTCGTGGGGACCAGTCGAGGAATACATGGTATTCGAAAAATCCGAGGTTCGCCCGACATCGTCATGTTTTGATCAGGTGGGCGGCAGACAGCACGAGCACTGCAAATATCACAGACAGCACGAGCACTGCAAATATCACAGATAGCACGAGCACTGCAAATATCACAGACAGCACGAGCACTGCAAATATCACAGACAGCATGATCACTGCAAATATCACAGACAGCATGATCACTGCAAATATCACAGACAGCATGAGCACTGCAAATATCACAGATCGTAGATGACAGAAGTAAAAAGAAGTAAATTAAAGATGACAACGTTTGATAAGATATAAAATCGCTCAACAATGAAAAATTATAGCCATCGGTATTCAGAAAGGAGTTAAACAAAACAGTTGTATACCCAACGTTCTTGTTGTTACCGTTAGACAGAGTCCGCCATACTGTATTCGGCTAAGTTAATTTCCGCTTAATATTGCCATTCCGAAATATAGATTTTCACACCCAGTGAATAAACATAGATGTCAAACATCGTCGGGAAATAATAAATATGAAAACAACATATATGTCGACACTTAAATGTTTAGCACATTATGACACATTTGGTTACAATAGTATCTAGGAGACAAAGGCTAGTGTTTAGCCTCATAGCAGACCGTTCCCAAATGTGTTTCAACCACCAAAAACACTCATTTATTGAAAATGACGGTTTTGTTTTTATTATTTATTTAAACGCATTTTATGTGTATCAAATAAACAATGGGATTTAGGCACAAGTTATCCAGCTTACTTCAAGCCCTTTCCCAACAGTATTTTATAATACATTTATACCGACACGGTTATTGGAAAGTCAGAACGGCGGCCTTAAATACTTATCGTTCACCTACTGTGTGATACTGATTTATTTTCAAAACCTCGAATAAGATTATTAGATGCTCTTTTAAACATCGGTATTCAACCAATCCCCCACTGGATATTCTTATATGGGGAGATGCAGATCTTCCGTTCCAAACAAATGTCAACATCATACTTGCTGTACAATCATTTATAAAATGAACGAGGAGGTTTGAAACCAACTAGTGGACAACTAATGCAACCAGAACATTTCCCCTCCTGTCCCTTCTTTCACCCTTTCCCTCACTCCTTCCCTTTCTCCTTGCTTTTTTTCTCATGTCAATAAGTAGATTGTCATAACTATATATGCTGAACTTTTTGTCATCACGTGTTATATCTTTAGTGTTACTGTGTGTTATATTGTCGGGAGAAGGTCTAGTAAATTGTCAGAACTTGTGCCCAATTCCTTTGATTTTTTCTCTCAAAAAAATATGTTTGAATGAAAAACCTACTGTGCAAGCCCACTGAAAATTCATATCCAAAATACAACAATTCGGGTCAAATTTGTCACGAGTACGCCATCTAGTTTGAAATTGGGAGTGGCTCCCGGAAATTAGTCCTTTTGTTTAAGCGTTTGTCATGAGCGTGGCTGGGGCAATCACAAGAGGGAGCCAGACTACGGTAACATCTTTCGAGACGTTTCGGGACTCACTCAGATGTAGCTGTAGATAAGTCGCGAGAGGTATGTTAAGAACCGGAAACAGTAACATTTGCCAGGATGTTTTGTTAACATTGGTTTTACATAGACTCCTTACAGAGCGCTGTAGGTAAACGATCAAACGTTTTCGATTCTGAACGTACCCCCGCATCAAGTAGCCATCATGAACAAGCACCATCATTAGATATTTCAGTTGAATAATCATGTAACATCGATGAAAATGTAAGCGGGGTTGTTGCGTAAGACGTAAACTTCAAGAAAACAATATGGAGTTTGACGGTGTTGACACCTGTTACGTAACATATATGAGTGATAAATTGTTTCGGATCCCAAATTAGAATACTAGCTCCGTTTGACCTAACCATGATATCTAGTTAAAATTTAGCTTGTTTGGGTTGCACTTCATTGTAAATATTCTCAATTTTGTCCAGGCGTAGACCGAAATTCTCGAAATGTAATTCAATTATTTAATACTTGTATATATCTGAAATAAAAATGGATATAGAATGAAGAATGATGAGGCAGATACACAAATCGATTGTGACTGTTGTCTAAAAAAAGGAGACCAGGTAATAATATAATAATTACAGTAGCTCCAACCCTATACTTTGTCAATATTGGAAATACGGTATGACGCTTACACTTCTTAACATCATTATAACATACAATGGGACAACAACCGGTCTAAGAGGATAACAATGAACTGTTGTACACACTACCGGTTTAGACTGTTAATTGAGCTCTCCTCTCGGTACTGGGATAATTGCATTGAAACGTCCAGCTCAGTGCAGGTGCCTGATGAAGATGAACACGTGACTTCTCGAGACCTGACAAGATAATCTTATCATCTTACCGTTATGACATTAGTTCCATCGACTCAGCGTTTACTTCCTTAATTAGTGGTACGTCTGTAGCGTGTCAGTCACGTGTTGAACGTGTCCTTCCATGTGCTGAAAACATGCATTATATCATTGTCCTAAAAAATGTATTGTAGTTACACCAAAGAAACTGCACAGTAGGGGTTACCGTGTATGTTCAAGCTTCAGTTCTGTATGATATTATACTTAGTACATTTTGTATGTACTGATTGCTTGTTTAGTGAAAAACCTGCCGTTTATGTTTTTTGAAGGTTTCATAAAAATATTTGTTTTCATAGGAAAATCTACCAACCCAATCATAGACTGTATTAAAATGGTTTTCATCCAATTATGGAAAAAGTTCTTTAAAATTAAAAATAGTTTGATAACATCCAGATTGAATATCGTAGCCCCGTTGTGATGTACATTCAAGCATTATACCTGTCGTCGGTCTGGTTTTATTCCTTTTGCTATTCCAAAATGGTCAGGAAAACAGCTTAGCATGCAGAGACCAAACAAAGACCAACGATACATGTAGATTGCAGAGGAAGTGCGGAGATCGGCATGGCATATCCGACTGTTGGAGTGAAACAAACTGAACTGGGACGATTGCTTACGAATGTCGTAGACTAAATACATTTCTACAACTGACAATGGTAAAACAATAAATTGCTCGCGATTAAGGCAACCAGAAGGAGCAGTTTATTCAATGCTTTCTTATGTTAAGTAAATATGTGGTATTCGAACTAAGTTTTTGCTTGCATATTCAAGGCGCTCATCGGTATCTAAATAGTCTTGGAAACTTGTCATCATCTGTTACTAAGATTTATCCTGGGTCGTTTTTCAGGTTACCGATTCAGGTTTATAAGCATGACCTAAGAGTAACAGTTCGCAAGAGGTGGTCTTACAGTAAACTCTCGTTGTAGTGATCAGGGTTTGGTTTGGTTTGGTTTAGTATTTTTTAACGTCCTATCAACAGCTATGGTTATTTAAGGACAGCCTCCCTTGTGTGCAAGATGCATGCGTGTAGTGTATGCGTGTGCGTTTTGGGAGGCTGCGATATGTTCGTGTGTGTCTCCTTGTGATAGCGCGGAACTGATCTCGACTTTATATTGCTACCTCACTGAAACATACTGCCGAAGACACCCAGCAGGACACCCCATCCGGTCACATTATATCATGACAACAGGCGAACCAGTCGTCCCACTCCTAAATAGCTGAGCGTTAAGCAGGAGTAGAAACTACCATTTTTACAGATTCTGGTATGTCTCGGCCAGGGGTCAGTACCCAAAGCCTTCCTAACAGGGGCGAACGCTCAACCAAAGGCCAAAAGTGAGGCATTGTCAAGGGAGACATTAGGAAGAAGGAAGTTGTTTAGAAAGAAGAGAAAATATAAGATCCCGAATTTAGTCGCCTCTTACGATAATGCTATATGGGCAGCAGGTACCGCTCGCCAGATTTATCCGTCAAACAAATAAGGGATTAACTATTAATGGCCGATGGTGATTACCCGACATAAACGACGCGAAAGTCTCGCGGGAACGTCAACTTGCAATTTGGCGCCAGCATTCGCGTGCGTCATTGGGAAATAAAAACAAAGTTGTTATTACTATATAACTTTGTTACAGGTTGCTACTCCCGTTAATATTTCACTCAGTGGTTTTCCTTTGAGGTATTGGGAATTACAGGAGAGAAATATTTCTTATTTACGCTGTCAATCTAGGAGAATTAATCACATCTTTTAGACCGAGTTTACCGCCTCGTAGAAATTGTTTTTGGCCGTTGATTTTTTGATTGCGTCAACAATTATATCATACAATCCAAATCGCATCATTTCGATCAACTCCGGGAATACTTTACGATTAAGCGATTATTGTGGAAAAAACCCCGAAATGTTGTGATCGGATTACATCCTAAATTATTGTAACAAAGATACATATACTGGTTTGCATATATGTGTATAACATGTATTAACATAATATAGTGTATCAATGTAGACTGTGACATAGTGCGCACATATCTTACAGACTGCATCAATCCCGTCCTTATATTCAGTGTCACCTTACAAACCGTCCTTATGTTCAGTGCCACATTACAGACCGTCCTTATGTTAAGTGTCACCTTAAAGATCGTCCTTATATTCAATATCACCTTACATACCGTCCTTATGTTCAGTGTTACCTTACAGACCGTCCTTATGTTCAGTGTCACCTTACAGACCGTATTTATGATCAGTGTCACCTTAAAGACCGTCCTTATGTTCAGTGTCACCTTACAGATCGTCCTTATGTTCAGTGTCACCTTACTGACCGTATTTATGATCAGTGTCACCTTAAAGACCGTCCTTATGTTCAATGTCACCTTATATACCGTCCTAATGTTCAGTGTCACCTTAAAGACCGTCCTAATGTTCAGTGTCACCTTAAAGATCGTCCTTATGTTCAGTGTCACCTTACAGATCACCTCTAATTTGTGTCATCTAACAGACTGTCCTTATGTTTAGTGTCACCTTACATACCGTCCTTATGTTCAGTGTCACCTTACAAACCGTCCTTATGTTCAATGTCACCTTACAGAGACGTCCCTTTGTTCAGTGTCACCTTACAGACTGTCCTTATGTTCAGTGTCACCTTACAGACTGTCCTTATGTTCAGTGTCACCTTACAAACCGTCCTTATGTTCAATGTCATCTTACAGACCGTCCTTATGTTCAATGTCACCTTACAGAGACGTCCCTTTGTTCAGTGTCACCTTACAGACCGTCCTTATGTTCAGTGTCACCTTACAGACCGTCCTTATGTTCAGTGTTACCTAACAGACCGTCCTTATGTTCAATGTCACCTTACAGATCGTCATTATATGCAATGTCATCTTACAGACCGTCCTTATCTTAAGTGTAACCTTACCGACCGTCCTTATATTCAATGTCACCTTACTGACCGTCCTTATGTTTAATGTCACCTTACAGACCGTCCTTATGTTTAATGTCACCTTACTGACCATCCTTATGTTCAGTGTCACCTAACAAACTGTCCTTATCATTGGCGTAGCTGATCATTTTTCGGAGTGTTTGCTTATAGGGGTCGAGCTTCCGAGGCGCGTAGCGCCGGAGTAGGGTGTAGGGTGTAGGAGGTGGAGGGTGTGGGAGATCCCCAGATGAAAAATAAAAGAATTCTACTAGGCCCTACAGAAGCAATCTCTCGTATTCCCGGAAATCCTTTTAGTCTGATTATTAACAATTAAAACCCGACTTTTTATATAAATAATATTAAATTTTGTACTTCACTAAGTAGTTTTTGATTTAGAATTCTACATAAACCTTTGAGATTTTTCAACTGTGTATAGACATAACAACACTATTTTATCAGACTTAAACTTTCAAGAAGTTTTTTTTGTTCTTTCCTTTTTTATGATTGATATGGACATTAATCATTGAAATATATTTTAATAAAAATAATATGATTGTAAAAAACTTGAAAATTTAGTGTATGGTTTGACCCTTACATCTGTTGTTTTAGTGTTACTGATATGATCCAAATTACCAAATAGGTTTTGGTCATTGTTGAACTTCAAATGTGAACACTTAAATATTTCGGTACATGTATGTTTTATAGAAAGAAAACATGTTTCTTAAATGGCATTTCGCGTGTTGTTGTAGTCATGGTGACGTCACAATGATATCAATAACATGAACACACAACGACATGTCAAGCATGGAAGCTGCCAGCAATTTTTTTTCTCATAATATCTTGGCGATGTTTTCTGTTTGTGTGTGTGTGTGTGTGTGTTCTATCAAGATCAGATATGAGAGACAACGTGCTTTTATGTGAATGATTGACTGATTCCACCCTCGGGAATATAGTTTGGGCGTAAACCCCACGGAAACCTTCAATTCACGGCCACTCGAGTGGAATTCCCCATATCTGCTAAACACAAATACAAAATAGTCTGTAATAGCTAGGCAGACAAGTACTCGCACAGACAATCGACAGTTACCAGGCGACAATCCCAAACCGTGACACGTAGATCAACTCCCAGGGGTCCTTTTATTGATGATTTATTGAAGTTGCAACCAAGTGTTTTTATGTGTACAGAATGCACTGCATCGTAGCATCAAATGCACTCTTATTGAACAGGAAGGTGAAATGAAATATGTATGAGAATGGCGCCCATGCTTTCCTTTATGGAACGGTTTATTGTTTGTGTATGTCATGTATGTGATTTGAATAGTTGATCAGCAAATACTGGTGAAAATGTTCATGGTCGTTTGGAAGAGTTGTCCCTCCTTTAGCGAGAGTTACGTCCCTTGGCGCGGATCGTATATCTGCCTTGCATTTCCTCCATATTAAAGTAAATCATAACTGAAGGTGTATATATTATACACATTATGTATTATTGACTGCTTTATGAAATAGCTGTTTAAGTCATTTTCACTGCAAGTTCCTCTATAAGCATTATCAGAAGAAACTGCGTTCATAGGGCTATTAACGCAATTTGATTAGCGTCATTTTAAAACTTCACCTCCCGCCTCTGTTTTTTGTTTGCGTGGTCCACAGGATCGCTAACACACCCATGGCTATGCTGATCTTAAATAGTGGACTTCAATTCAAAAGAGATCGCCACTTCTACGAGATTGAAATCCTCTCCCTCCCCAATAAAGTCAAAACCTGCTATGACATCGTATACTCAATCAAGGCATAACTATAAACTAACTTTGTTAATCAAGGAAGTGAAAATAAAAAGCGCCATTTAAGACATTAATATTGATGCTTTCATGACTAAAATTGTCACAAAACTGACAAAAAGACAATCTAATTTTGCGACATTCGTGCATTCAATTAGCTTAAAGTGCATTTTTCAGTGTATTATCTTAATAGAGCACTTACAATTTAATAAGGCCTTGTTTTTATACTAATGCTCACGTGCTTGGTGCAGTTTACTTAACCGCTCAATTAACTCGGTGACAAAATCAAATTTATTTGGAACATTTTGTTGGGGTAAGTACTTTGGAAAATGAAGACCTGTCTCCCTATGACTGTGTGTGTGTGTAATAGATTATCGCGTGACCAGCGCGCGCGTTTGTACTTGTGGTGTCCATTCTTACTGTTGGAGACCACGGGTTTGCTTCCAGGAAATTCAGTCATACAAAAGACATAAAAAACACTCATCTGGCGATTTTGTTTTCGTTCTTTTCTGGCAAATGAATCAACTAACCATTACACACTTTTGCAATGATATTGTTTAAGGTACGTATATATGGCTTGTGTGTGTCAAGCACATGTGGTCGCACGTGAATAAAGCCACGTCAATTTGAGTGTGAAGCTGATATCTGAACCCGTTGATGAACAAAGCCAACAATGACGTACCATTCAATGGCGACGGTTCGAATGGTACATCACGGCAGAGAATCTCTATCAATAGGGGCGTATTTCACTATTGGCAGTGTCAGCACATATATTTTGTACATGTTTAATGGCCGAAAAGTCGTAGGTTCGATTCCATATACGTACTTTTGGTCGCTTATATATGACATTTCGTCTATTTCGCCTTGTTGCTCCCGAATTCGAAAAGGCGAAAACCCACCAAAGCGAAAACAAGAAATAACGCCAAACCGAAGTGAAAATAACGACAAAAGAGTAAAACTAAAATAGCGTCTTTTCTACCTTCTTTTGGCGTTATTTATTTATTTACTTTGGCGAGTTTTTCGTGACAAAATGTCATATGTAAGCCAACACACGCAAGATGCATTGTAATTGTTAGTGAGATTTCAGGGGGGTAAAGGTAGGTGAGGTGTGAGGGGCGGTACAGGTAAGTGAGGTGTGAGGGGCGGTACAGGTAAGTGAGGTGTGAGGGGCGGTACAG
>JAUMHH010066770.1:0-22918 GCA_032359455.1 Chlamys rubida
ATTTAGAATATCCCAACACCAACTGAACTTTATCCTTTGATAGATCCACCAGAAAGACAATTTATTCCTTAAATATTACTGCCACAACAATTAAACATCAAAAGTTTGTGCAACTGACTTACCATGCCTTTGCTGAGAACAAAAAGGAGTTTTGTATATTCTGAATGAGCTGTAGCTGAGAAGTCGGCACCCGCTGATAGTAACTGACATGCTGTCACAAAATCCTTTTCTATTGAATGGATTTGCTGAAAATTAAATAAGACACATCTCAAACTGATCATGACCTTTGAACTGATAAAATTAGTTACATTTGTTTTGGGTTTTATATCTTCACAATTGCTCAGGCCCTATGATGATGGTTGGAAGTTATGTACAAATGTGATAATTCCAATCCGAGTCACATGTATGATATAAGATGTATACACCAAATTCTAGTCTCAGGTCATTCAGGCTTTTGAAAATATTAAACTTGTGTTTCAATAATATTCTCATGACAAACTTTTAGTTTGAAAAATACTTATATAGACCCTACTAAATGTATCAACAACGTGTTACATGTAGTCAGTCTGCCGCAGAATAATGTCTCCTAGTAATTTCATTTCTCATTAACTCATTCACCCCTGAAATTTCATAATGAACTATACCAACCTTAGAATTGGAAGAGTTGAAATGTGTTTGCAGGGGTGAATGAGTTAAATCATAGATACTTCAACTCAAACTCAGCATCCGACAGACTCCAAATAATGAAGCTATATGTGGTCTTGTACATAGTGACAAGAAAATGAAGTGGAAAGATACATCCAGTGAACGGAAAGATACATCCAGTGAACAGAATGTTTGGTGTTCCTACTTGTGATGATTCTGATAATTGAAAAGAATGATCTGTTTTCTTTTTTACAGTATCAACAGAATTACATCTTTACAGTCAAATATGTAGTTCCAATTTGAAATTTGTAATTATTTCTGTCATACTGCTAGAGTTATTGAGGACAAAAGAATAATGTATGGAACAAGGTTTCAAACCACAACATATAAAAAGTATATGCATTTCGGTACACATTAAAGTAATAAGGACTAGTTACTTACCGCCAGCTGAAATAGAAGTCTACAGTGCCAATACGGCGCCTGTTGGGATATTTCAACTGCCTTCTCCAGGATCTGTCTCGCATGCTGTAGTTGATTCTGAAGAAAAAAAGTGGTGTTTTTTATCCTTGAAGCTTTGTCATTTTTATTACCAAGAGATTGATGCATAAATTGGAGTACATGTACTTGGTTTTTAAAATTAAACAAACAAATAATAAAATCTAGACTCTCCGTGCAATATTTGAATTTTGAGAGTCAAAACATATGACAAATAGACCTGTCCTTTAAAAGCCAAGTTCAAAGCTCCTTTTGGGGAAGCAAATACTTTCAAGGGTTTACTGAGTGCTATTCAAAATAATTTTGATTACAAACTGTGGAGCATGTATCTATACAGATCATCTTACCTGATCCTGGAACATCTGTGCCAATACACAAGCAGCTTCGAACTTGACATCGTCACTCGCTGGCATCTTGAATTATGTTAAGGAATGGATTTTATTTTTCCTACTCAGATAAAATATTTTATTGAGAGAAAAAGTGCTCACATCGGTAGCATCCAGATAATAGTTTCATCTATGAAACGACATGTATAATACAAGTTTTTGGCTAAAGTTTGACTAACTAGTAACTACATGTATTAAAGTTTTGCTATTTAACAAATTAAATAAAATCAGCTTATAATTTATTGCCTTTGGTCAGTCTTTACTTCATCCAATAGTTTTCACAATTTTGGGGTCTGGAGCATTGGTTTAGTTTTTGAAAGTATTTAATTTCATAATCCAAGTATATATAATTTCTGAGGGATAAAAAAAAAGATAATTCAAAATTGATGGAAATCAGATATGATTTATACTACATCCACTACTGCAACAATAAATGAAATTTCTGTTCTGGTAGAAAATTTCCTAAGAAAGGAAGAGTTATGTCCCTTTGACTATTATCAAACCAAACAAACTGTGTGGATTTGATGTTCCTTCTAGAGATTTGTGTGTTTATTACCAGGTATAGTGCGATGGTTTGTTTTCGGCTTTACTGTAACCATTCCATGTCTGTATCATAAAAAATATATTTTTAGTGATATCGTTTTTATATTTTACACTCCTTCGTTATCAATGTCAATCTCACAATTACATACACTTAAATAAAAGAATAATAAAAAATTGTTGTCTTCACATAAGTTTAGTAATGAAAATAAAATAATGTTTGTTGCATTAATCTCCAATTTCAGCTGCTAAGCAATATTCTAAAAGTATGATATTAACTTATCACAAGACGTATGTACTGTACCTGGAATATTTTAATATGCATGATCAACATAATTTTGCTGGGAACTACAACTGGGAGATTACCTGAACACTTCAATATGTATCCACTCCCCTACAACGCATCATCTTGAACAAGCCTTATATAAGTAGTTTTAAAAGGGTCATACATTACACTACTGTAGATTTGTATGTAAACTATATGATACATAAATATATTTTGATATCTTACATATGATGAAATCTAATATTATTTATAAGCTTAGTTGGTAGCTGTAGTTATCAGGATTGGTTTGGTTTAGTATTGTTTAACGTCCTATCAACAGCTATGGTCATTTAAGGACGGCCTCCCCTGTGTGCAAGATGCATGCGTGTAGTGTATGCGTGTGTTGTAGTTATCAGGAATAGGCACAGCTGATAATAAGAGAACGCCTATATATTGCAGTTCAGTAGGAATGACTTATTACAGTTCAGCAGAGATTACATGTTCTATATTTCCACAGGCCAATAATAAGCCCATTGCCTCCCCACATATGCTGAATCAACAATTATGCGTTGGATCCCAGGGTTATTATTTTAAGATGTAATGCACGACAGTAAAGGTATTGATATAGAAACCAAAGTAACACAGCTTTAGTATTATGAGTTAAAATTCAGAATTCAAATTTTAAGAAGTTCATGACAGTGAACAGTCTTCTTCTGTCATTTAAACCTCATTTACTGCACAATTTATTTCAACCTATTATGGTTTTCTCCCCAAATACACTAAATTAAACACATGCTCGATAAGGCATACTTAATATTGTAGAAATGAATAAAGCTGCAAGCTATACATGTATACTATATATGTCTGTTAGGGGTGTAACGTAACGCATCAATGCGGCAAGACTGTATCGTTGGAACTCTTCAAATAAAAATGAGTTCTAGCACTCAACCAACAAAAATGGCGGACGGAGAATATGACGAGAAATACATCAAGGCGTCTACACATTTCAAGTTGCCTAATTACTTGCAATGTTTTACTTTACAATATGCTAAATCCAAAAATAATGTATTCGAGACGGACTTTTGTTCTTTTATTACAATAAATGTCGGAGAAACTGAAGTATGCGTGAAATACCACGAACGTGCACACCCATATGAATCGTCAATAATTTGATCTTGACAGTGCCAGGTCGAAGACGACTCACGGTACACGCCTATAACATTAAAAACGATATGTCAAAACAAGCCAGTCTTACTTCTATGCTGGGGAATAAAGACGAAATGTGACAGTTTCCGTTCAAAAACATTTACGACCACTATTGGTAAATAAATTGACAATGATCTTCGTCAGTTAACAGTTGTTGAAAATTATGATTTTAAGCCAAAAGTTAAGTTACACGACAATTGAATGATGTCTACATAGTATTTTGTTTATATTGAATGTTATTTATATTGTACCTATTATTCTCACCTGATGAAAGTTTTCAAATAACTGCTTAAAACACATTGAATTTATCTTCCAGATATCGGGATACATATTGTATCGCGAACCAAGTATCGTAATTCGTATCGCAGCATCACTCATGATACACACCCCTAATGTCTGTTTGAGTGGTTTTACATCTGCTTCATTACCAATTTGTTTGGTTATCCAGCAGACAGTGTGTGCTGTACAGACTAGAAAGAAATGACAGTATATGGATCCTGACAGGAGTTATGATGTGTCTCTGTCACCAATTAATCAAAGAAAACTTTCTGTGTCTTTCTTATTTTTTTTTTAGATCAGGCAAATTTAGTTATAAGTAAAATCATCATCTCTGTAATCTTAAGTCATGTGCAATGGTTAAAATAAGTAATTACTACCTTTGACCGGAAAAACCTGAAATCATGTTAGGTTACTTCCCCTTGACCAAATAATATCAGAACCAATATAAATACTTCCCCAATTTTTCGCTTTATTTACAACAGTTTCTCTGACTTTTTTCTGCATGCAACACAAATACCGACACAATTGTGTGAGCCACTGTTAATCTCAGGTAAACGGCCTATATGTGAAGTCGAGCGGTCAGCTGTTGACAATAAGGACGACTGTGTTCATTGTTGCATCAATTTCAAATCACGAAAGGATACAGAAACAGACAGCGTCCACTACAAGTAGAGATAGAAAACAATCATGTAATACAAGTAACCATCAGTAAATTAATATATCATAATTTCAGTCATTAAAGCTAAAGCGAATACCAATGTCATCCAATGTTATGGTTATACTTACTGCTTGTTCTAAATGCGTTCTGGCCAACTCGGTGTTTTTTGTATGGGCTAACAAAATATTACCGAGTTGCAGGTGTGTTCTGGCTTCGATTTTTGGTGGCGGTTTGAAGTTGAACATGGACTGAAGGCAATGGATACAAAGTCTAATATTTGGAGGGTTTGATGTCCTAAATGTCTCTGCTAATCCTAGTAATGAGGCATACCATGGATCAAACACTGTCGATCCGGTCGCCATTTTGATCAGTTCCCGCTGCCAATCCGCGAAGATGGTAATTCCGCACAAAATGTTTACATTTGGTTTAAAAATTGTGTATGTAATCATCTTAATAAAAACCGGCAAAGTATTTTACAGGAAATTGGAATTAGATAATAATTATTGTCAACGTATTTTATTATTAGATTTTTATCAGGAAAAATCCTTTTATTGTTTAACCTGACGTATGCGGACGTAATGTTTTAACGCAGTCATTTTTGGAAGGTGTTAGGGGCGTGAACTTTTAATCACAACGGGCACCTGCTAAAGTGCATTATGCAGACGATTCTGTCAGTGTTAACTATTTGAAAAAGTTAAGTCAGGAAACGATAATGATCACACTGGCTATGAAATCATCTGCATACATTTATATGAAACATTCTACAGATCCACATATTTATAAACAATGCATACTACATAATAATTCTGTCTCCGACCGACACAATCCATTCCACAGTTATCGATCCTTTTAGATACTAATTATCAATGACATCACGGAATTAGATTAGATTGTTATCTAAGTCCGTGGTGAAATGTATCTATTATAGAAGGCTCGAGCTAAGCTCTTGACTTGTATTTTATCTTAGAAACTGACTCTATAGTTCTAAACAGGATCG
This sequence comes from Chlamys rubida, assembly GCA_032359455.1. NCBI lineage: Eukaryota > Metazoa > Mollusca > Bivalvia > Pectinida > Pectinidae > Chlamys > Chlamys rubida. Next base: position 5,472 of record JAUMHH010066770.1, read on the forward strand.
GTCATAAACCTAATAATAGTGGCTTAGTAAGAAATTTATAGTCCATATTATGACATCAAAATTATATGATGTCATTGACAGCAAATTCATATTTCGGTTTGAAGCTTATTTTGATGGATGTTGATTAATTAATGTTTATTTTGATACAATAATTTCGTTATGTATATGGATGACGCAGTAAGAATTTTCGTGGCTTGACCTCTGACCTCCCAAATGTAATTCTGACCCTTTATTCATATTATAGTTGGTCAGTGACGAATTGATAATAATTATCAGGATGATATTTGAAAATCTATTTCATTCCTTCAAAAAGTGCGCTGTGCCTATAAGTTTCTGTCGTATTTAGCCATTAGCTAATGTCTTATGTGTATTCGTCTCAACATGAATGCGGTTCTAACATAAATCCAAAGACTAACACCATTTTGAAGTTATTGTTTAACGCCGGTATATGCACATAATCCAATGGTTTTCTCTTCTTTCCCAATTAACATTTTTACCCACCATTTGATTAGAAATTAGAGTAAGACAGTTTATATATAAATATTCCCCAGAATATCCCCCCTAGAAAGTGATACGGTATATTATATAATTCTACAAATGTCCGGTAACAAACCGTTTCTGCACGGCTAGGAACGGCTAGATGTGTGATAATGATAGAAGAATATTAATATAATTAGAACCGAAATGTACAGTATAATGTTTTCTTGCTAGATCTGACGTGTTTTGAAGCTAAACAAACGCATAGTTATGATTAGGACTGAACTGGTGGACTAACTATGGTTCGGACAGTTACGGAATAGGATTTTTATTGATGTCACCAGATTTATTTTTTTACTTTAATTTAATGTAGGTTATTTATTGTACTACATTTCCAAAAAGAGACGACTAGAAATTGTTGAGCTCACATATCACATTTCTTTCAGCTATACAGAAACAGTTCTCTATATAATTCAAGATGATGCGATGGGTTAGGATAATTCCAAACTAATAAGATGTCCTGCTTTATAAACCTCAGAACACAGAACATTTGATTTAATAATAACTCGTCTTCGTCTTTATTCGACAGTCTGCTCCAGTAAAATCTGAGGCAACGACATCCGAACATTGCGATACAGGGATCTTATTTTAATGTTAACGTGATATGCGAAAAATCACACATAACGTGTAAAGGAGACTAAATTTAAAAAAAAATGAGAGGAAAGAGGGAAGGAAAGGGAAGAAGGGATAAAGTACGAGGAACAAAAACTCTTCGACACAGTATAATTACAGAAAGGGAGTCGGTAATTGTGTCGCATGTCAGAGAGGACAGCAGATGGTTGTGACGCTTGTCAGAGGACAGGGAGTCGGTTGTAACACATGTCAGAGGAAAGGGCGTCGGTTGTAACACGTGTCAGAGAGGACAGAAGATGGTTGTGACGCTTGTCAGAGGAAAGGGAGTCGGTTGTAACACGTGTCAGAGGAAAGGGAGTTGGTTGTAACACGTGTCAGAGAGGACAGAATATGGTTGTGACGCTTGTCAGAGGAAAGGGAGTCGGTTGTAACACGTGTCAGAGAGAACGGGAGCCGGTTGTAACACGTGTCAGAGAGAATGGGAGTCGGTTGTAACACGTGTCAGAGAGAATGGGAGCCGGTTGTGACACATATCAGAGAGGAAAGGAGCCGGTTGTGACACATGTCAGAGAGGACGGGAGCCGGTTGTAACACGTGTCAGAGAGGACAGGAGATGGTTTTGACGCATATCAGAGAGGACGTAATCTGGTTTTTGTGACACATGAATCGGATGCCAAAATTGATTGTAAAACATGTAGGGGAGACTGGAATTGGTTGTGACACACGCATGTAGTGAATACAAGAGTTGGTTGTAACATAAGAAGGGGGACTGGAATTAATTGTAACTCGTGTAGGGGAGACTGGAGTTGGTTATATCACGTGTAAAAGAGACTGGAGTTGGTTATATCACGTGTAAAAGAGACTGTATAGTTGGGTGTAACACGTGTAGGGGAGACTGGAATTAGTTATAACACGTGTAATGAACACTGGAGTTGGTTGTATCACGTGTAGGAGTTGGTTGTATCACGCGAAGGGGAGACAGGGTTGATTATTAGTTATAACACGTGTAGGGGAGACTGGAGTCTGTTGTAACACGACTGGCGTTGGTTGTAACACGTGTAGGTGAGACTGGATGTGGTTGTTACACATATAGGGGAAACTAGGGTTGGTTGTAACACGTGTAGTGGAGACTGTAGTTGGTAGTAACACGCGAAGGAGGGGAGACTTTAGTTGATTGTTACACGTGTAGGGGAGACTAGAGTTGGTTGTAACACGTGTAGGGGAGACTAGAGTTGGTTGAATCACGTGTAGGGGAGACTAAAGTTGGTAGTAACACGCGAAGGGGAGACTTTAGTTGATTGTTACACGTGTAGGAGATACTAGGGTTGGATGCAATACGTGTAGGGGAGACAGGAGTTTGATGTAACACGTGTAGAGAAGACTGTATTTGGTTGTAACACGTGTAGGGGTCACGGGATTTGGCTGTATCATGTGTAGGGGAGACTGTTGTTGGTTGTAAAACATGTAGTGGAGACTGTAGTTGGTTGTATCACGTGTAGGGGAGACAGGCGTTGGTTGTAACACGTGTAATGAACACTGGAGTTGGTTGTAACACGTGTAGGGGAGACGGGAGTTGGATGTAACACGTGTAGGGGAGACTGCAGTTGGATGTAACACGTGTAGGGGAGACTGCAGTTGGATGTAACACGTGTAGAGGAGACTGCAGTTGGTTGTAACACGTGTAATGAACACTGGATTTGGTTGTAACACGTGAAGTGTGAGACTGGAGTTGGTTGTTATACAAGTAGGAGAGATCGGGGTTGGTTCTTACACTTGTATTTGGAGACTGGAGTTGGTTGTAACACGTGTAGGGGAGACCGGAGTCGGTTGTATCACGTGTAGGAGATACTATGGTTGGATGTAACACGTGTAGGGGAGACCGGAGTAGGTTGTAACACGTGTATTTGGAGACTGGAGTTGGATGTAACACGTGTAGGGGAGACCGGAGTCGGTTGTAACACGTGTATTCGGAGACTGGAGTTGGATGTAACACGTGTAGGGGAGACTAGGGTTAGTTGTAACACGTGTTGGAGATACTAGGGTTGGATGCAACACGTGTAGGGGAGACAGGAGTTGGATGTAACACGTGTAGGGGAGACTGTAGTTGGATGTAACACGTGTAGGGGAGACAGGAGTTGGATGTAACACGTGTAGGGGAGACTGTAGTTGGATGTAACACGTGAAGGGGAGACTGGAGTTGGTTGTAACACGTGTGTAGGGGAGACTGTAGTTGGATGTAACACGTGAAGGGGAGACTGGCGTTGGTTGTAACAAGGAATTGTAATACCGGCCATGTTATCACAAAGCTCACAGGAAGTAGTAAACTTCTGGCACGAGTTCAATTCAATTTTGTATCAGCTAGTGGGAGAGGCGTAAACCATTCTCAAGTACTGGCCGCAGAACTACCTTTTAGACTAACAATAGATAAATATATTTGCTGTAAATATCTATGTTACTATCTTTTAACAATTCATTTTACATTCAATTATCAACCTTTCTTCAATAATGGCGGATACATCATCCAGAATGTTAGTAGATAGTGTATATAATGTAGATCTATTTTATTATCAGTTGCGTCGTCTGTCAGCTTAGTGCCCGAGCGTGAACAAGGGGAGAAAACTCTGGTAGATATGAGACTGAATAGTAGTGCGAATGCTTGAGCAGAGCGAGTAACACGTACATCATGACGGCTGCAGATTACTTGCAGTTGATACTATCACATGTAATTGCAGGTATTATTGGAATCCTGTGTGTTTTGTCCCTGTTATGGAGGTGCATCCGACATCCATTCAAGTTTCTAAATGAGGAAACAAATAGGAAAAAGAGGGACATTATGCCTGCCTGTCTGAACGACCCGACTCTGGGAACTCACGGCTTTATACATTTGGAGGTGAGTTGGTTACTTTGTGAGAAATGAAAGTAGATAATTATGTACAGGTAAGTTATGTTTGGAATTTATTGATATATTATAACTAATTTTATTCTGAATCTACAGGAAATTATATTAGTTAGCATGTTCTTTTTTCAAAAACGTTGCATAGCAATTTGCTTCTTTGATAGTGTACGATGGACTTTGATTCCTACCCGTGAAATGTGTAGTCACTGGACTGTATACAGCGGTCCGAATACCGTCAGTGCATAGCTACCACATGCTGGCCCGTGTCCTTGTGCCATGTTAAGTTATTTTAACATATAATCATGGTCAATACAATGTTCAGTACCCTTTAAATGCACATTTGTTATCATTAGTGAGAATATTATAAATGCTAAATATCTATCTATCTATACATCCTGCAGAACCCCCTTGCGGGTATTATTTGCAGCTTGAAATTGATCCCATTCCGTGTCTATTGCTAGAATAGTCTTATGTAGGCCTGCAACACATTAATTGAAGAAATCATAAAATGCTCCATCTGGTGTTAAAATAATGTTGCACCCAAATAAATTAATTATTGAGTTAAGCTACTGAGGTTTGAGGTACTGACAAAAAATTAACATATTTACAAAAAAAATAAAAACATTGTCAGTTAACAATAGACTTATATTCTCATGGTATAGGATTTTTGTTATTAATTTGTTTTGAATTTGTTACAAAAACTACAAAAGTATCATCCTATAAAAAGAGGAAAAGGTTGTATTAATTTCAAAAGAATTAAGTTAAATAGATATGTGGGACATCAGAATGGCAGACTAGTACCCCCACTGAGAAGGTATTGTCAACTCCAATGTATGTACTAAATTCATATACTTTAATGCAAGTTATATATGTATAAAGTATCATTCAAAATTGTACAGTATTTTGAGAGGAGATATATGCTAACATTTCTTTTAAACAAAGGGCCATAACTCCATAAATAAGAGAGGTAGCTCCAATTTATATACTCAATTCACATCCCCTCAGTGCAAGTTTTATGTGTACCACCACGGACTTAGATAACAATCTAATTCCGTGGTACCACAAGTATTATTAAAATCAATGCATAATTGCTTTAGGGAGGTGTAGTTTGCAAAATATTTTTAAACAAAGGGGCATAACTCCATGAATATCGGAGGTTCCCCCAATCTATATACTATATTCACATCCTCTCAATGTAAGGGTTCTTTAATGCAAGTTTTATCTAAACCTGCTTTTGGAGGAGGAGTGCGAAGAACAAGTGGAAAGGTGACCCAACACCATTATACCTCCCCTCTGACGATTTCTTTGTGGAGGGTATAATATTTGCTGTATTTTGATACTAGCTAGGCTCCCAAAACATTGGGGTAGGTAGGTAGGCAAATTATTTATTTTTCTAAATTTATTTTATGAGGGTATCTAAAATAAGTGGAAAACAACAAGGGTATACACTGAAATCTACATGTAGGCTAGGTATTCATAAATTGAGGGTTCACATAGTTTTCAAATGCCAGTTGTTGGCTTTATGAGATACATACTGTACTGTATGTGACCCGAGTTTCCTGTTCAGCAGCGCCTATAATGACTAGGATTCCAACATTTAGACAGTATACCGACAATGTTAAAAGTCTGGTGTCCAGACTCTAGCTATACTAGTAGTTCACCAAGTCTTCATTGGGTTTTAATGCCAAGTGTGGCCTGAACAATATCTTATTTGAAGATTTCTAGCTTGTTGCATAGCTTTTATTAGTAAACATACAGAAGGTGCTTAAGCAATTTACAAAAGGATGCCTCATTATCCACCTTGAAAATGGATGTTTGGGTAGGGATATGAAACATAAGGTACCAATGCCCTTTACATATCAGGCATATACATCTGTCTACTGACCCCCCCACCTCCTGTTGTCATCAATATTATCCCTCACTCCATAAACGTCAGGATCAGACACCCATTTTAGGATGTAGCATAAAGCAATATTTAGTAATCAATATTTAATATTTTTAAGATTTAACCTATGTAGGAATACATGTAGTAAGTCCCCAGATATGGACCAAAGTCTCCTACCAGGTTTTCTTAAACAGGAAACAGACCATTTCTTCTTAACCAAGTCACTGGAGCGTAAACTCCCCATCCACAACATACATTTAGTAGAGTTACCGTAGTTACCATGTAGCACTTGCATCGTTACTCAGATATGGACTGAATGAATTTTCTTAAAGGGAACATTCAGGAAGTAACTGAAGTGTAAAATGCGCTTTAAATTCAGCATCCCGTGACATGTGTTCATAAGAACGACCCGAGCTCTTTAATTGTTTAAAGTAGTATACGACCACGTAGCAATTACAGTTACCCAGAAATGGACTTAACAGTTTTTCTTTATATGCATGGACGGACAGACATTTTTTCTTTAATGTGCATGGATGAACAGACAGACAAATCCTGTTTCTATGTTTGTATGTAGATAAAAAGACATTGATTGGCACAAGTAGCTATTTAAATGATTTTATCTGTTTGAATTTAAGTGGCATAGACTTAAACATCACGAAAACTTATATATACCACATGGCTATCTGTACTATTTTACCAGTACACTGTGTTGCTATTTCCTGTTTAAAATAGCTTCTCTGCTTTAGATAAGGGATCAACGTGTGGGTCTGAATTAATACATAGTTAGATATTTTGTTTCTTATGTAATCAATATGATTATGAAATATCTGGAATAGTAGGAATTTGTTTTCCATATCTATATGTGTGTTCATTAATATATGTTTGCCATCCGTCTCCCTAAAACCATCATTGACAATTTTGATATCTCGTTAATAGTCATATAAAATCCCTAGGGTCATGATATAGGACAAGTAAAATGGTAGCTGGGGTAGAAGGCTATCAAGGTTTTTCAAATTAGATGACTTTGACCTTCATTCAAGGACACGGGGGTCACACATGTTAATCCTTTAAATTACCTCTTCTCAAGTTTCATAAGGCCAAGGGTCAAGCTTATTTAACTGTCAGGCAAATTATCAAGAAACTTTGTGAAAATACGTCTTCCATCTATGGGAATTTTCCTCTATCCCTGGGATGCGGGGGTGCAATAGTTATGGTGGCCAGGTTAGGGGGGATTTTAGATTTGCTTAAGATCTCCTGTTTTAGGAATGCTGGTACAGAACATTTACATTTCCCATTTGCAGACGAGGCATACTAACAACAATAATTGTAGTAAATTGATAACTTTATTACATTGATGTATATTCAAGTTTGATAAGACAGGTGACTGTCAAGGCACCTGTGTTATTTTCCTACCTGTTGTTGATATATTTAGACTTTATAATTTCTGTACTTGCATACATGTAACTATGTATATAAATATGATAAGCATCCAGGATATAGCAACAAGATTGCTTCCTGATTTTAGTTGAACTCACATGATTGTTTTTTTAATGGAAATATCTGTACAGAGATAAGGAATGAGAGGCTGCCGAGTCCTACTGTGAGGCAGTGGGGAATTTGGCAGTGTGTTGAAGTAGAGGGAATAGAACTGTTAAGATATGTCACTATAGGGCACAGTTCTTCCTATCTCCTTCTCTAGAGTCATCTAGCCAAGTACACATATCCTGATAGCATTCAAGTACATGTAATAAAACTTTTAACATGCAATGTTTTCAGAAATCCTTTGCAGTGTCTGAATTAATGGGGTTGTACTCAGAAATTAGTTTTCATACTAACAAGGTTCCATTGTATACAGAAACTATAGTGTCCAGACTAAGGAGGTTCCATTGTACACAAACCATAGTGTCCAGATTAAGGAGGTTCCATTGTACACAGAAATTAAAGTGTCCATATTAAGGAGGTTCCATTGTATACAGAAACTATAGTGTCCAGACTAAGGATGTTCCATTGTACACAAACCATAGTGTCCAGACTAACAAGGTTCCATTGTATACAGAAACTACAGTGTCCAGATTAAGGAGGTTCCATTGTATACACACCATAGTGTCCATACTAACAAGGTTTCATTGTACACATAAATTATAGTGTCTAGATTAAGGAGGTTCCAGTGTATACAGAAAGTATAGTGTCCAGATTAAGGAGGTTCCAGTTTATACAGAAATTATAGTGTCCAGACTAAGGAGGTTCCACTGTACACAAACTATAGTGTCCAGACTAACAAGGTTCCACTGCATTTGAACTCAATTTACTTTCGTTTTCCCACAGCATGTGAAGCTGCACTACGTTTCCAATGGAGACGAGAAGAAGCCTTTGATGCTGCTGATCCATGGCTTTCCCGAGTTCTGGTACTCATGGAGGTTCCAGCTCCGAGCCTTCGCTGAAGATTACAGGTCTGAAAACAATTTGCATGATACAAAATAATTTGAGACGATTAAACATGCCTTCAGAAAGGCAGAGATTATTAGGGAGTTTTGTGTCCTTAGGGACGGATATGTGATACCGTTGAATTGTAATCATACATCATACAGTTGATGTGTAAAACAGTTGACATATGTAATATATACTTCATTTATTTTATAACAGTAATGAAACTTTTTTTCTCTGATTAACTTATATTAATCTGTCTTGTTGGTCAAGATGAAAGCGCATAGGGTTTTAATGTGAGAGGAAACTGGGGTACCTGCAGAAAACCCCTGTGGTTTGGGCAAGTGACCCATATTCCTTTTCACGTCTGATTGGGGAATCAAACCCTAATACAATTGAGTATGAAACATAGATGACATATAATACAGTCAATATTAAAACAGCTGACGTGTAATACAGTTGATCAGAATAATTATGATAATATACGTTGTAAACCCAGTGTATAAGTTATGATTGAGATGTGCTAGATGATAGAAATATCTCCATACAGTTACTCTTGATGCTAGCGATACCTCCATTTATGAGACCATAAACACCAAATAAACATGATAAATAAACAAGATGAATAAACATGAAGTGCTTGAATTACAAACTTAATTTTTATGTACTGTCTGAAAAATGCCTATGTAGTATATTATACTGTGACAAATGTTTACTGAAGAAAAATGTTAAACTTTAATACAAAGTTTTGAGCTGCAGAATAAGACGATATTTCCACATTTCCTTCAACATTTAGTTCTGTTTATTACCACAATAGAATGTTGGTATGTTTGTATTATAAAATTAAAATAAAAGAAAAATGATTAACAAATTATATCAATGTTACACAAAATAAAAAATATCTTCCAAATATCCACCCATATAGAAAAGGTTCATCATCTATGTGATTATTAACTAAAAGTTGTTTTTGACTAATTCATTCCATTCTTAACTCATTCACCCCTGACATTTCATAATGAACTATTCCAACCTTTGAATTGGAAGAGTTCAAATGTGTCTTCAGGGGTGAAAGAGTTAATTCATTTGATAATAAGGAATATTTGTGTTTTGCAATTACCTGTACCAGGATATTGTGTCACTTTTAATGATGTCAGTTGAAACAATTTTCAAATAGAACATCTGGAGAGTGATCAGTTTAAACAAATGTAAGAAAAATAAAGAGATGGATTTTCAAGTTAATTTACACAGAACTAACAATTCACATCAACGTAAACAACTTGGAATGTAAGAAAACATATACTGCTGTATCCGGGAGTTTTGCTCTTTAAAGTTTGAAGTGGAAAAACAAATGTGGATGAGATGGGCACCATATGACTACATCCGTCAGGAATGTAGAAGGTTGGATTTGATTAATCCCTTGTGATTAGAGCCCTGTCGGTAGAGTGTCTGTCTATATTGTGGAGGCTTATGACTTGATTCTTGGTCTGGCCTTTTTTTTTCAGATTTTCTAATTGTAAGTTACCCTGTAAATACCAAGAAGAGTTGGGTTTTAGAGGATAATGTGATTTAATAGACTTCCAGGCCTAACTTCCAAACAAACCTCATATCTTATGTGGGTCTGACCGAACTGAAGACTGCTGAAAATAATTTTAGGTGTTCATACCGCAATTTCATGAAGGTTTCTTAACTTAGATTTTCCGTAGGAAAATAATACTAAAATTAAGGAAAGAATAATTTCCAATGAAAAAACTTATATTAATGAATTTCCTTAGGTAAGGAATGTCCATGCATTTTCTGATATGGCTTTGTGCCAAGTGTGCTTTTTAGGATGAGTACTGTATGTGATACCATTACTAGGGAGCCTATGTACATATATTCTACACCATTACACACTGCTATTGAGCAATCGCTCATGCAAATTGAATCTAATGAAAAAGCACTTAAAATAGACTAAAAATAGTTCAAATAAACTCTGCTATTGAACATTGACAACATGTATGTAAAGTCTTTTTGTTTTTATTAACAGAAAGCTTTGTTTAAAATATTTTAATAAAAGTCTTCATTTGTGATGTTGTCATATAAATAAATCATATGTATTAAGATTTTGTTTGTCATCCAACATTTGAGACAAGACTAATGCTTTTAACAGAAATACAGTCCATAGAGAGCTGTATTTCTGGTAATGTTACAATGTTATACTTACATTTATTGATTGGAATGGAAATAGGGAGCACTTACAGATAACATTGGCTGTATGAAAATGTAGATGATCACAATATCCTATTTCCTGCCTTAAGGGTTCCTGTCTCACTGCAGGCAAAACCCTAGAGAGTTCCGCTGTGGTTTTCGTATAGAGTAACCTCCCTTAATTTCATTTTGGATATTACTGTAGCGCAGTTGGACCATAGTATTTTCGTTGACCGGATAGCTCGGCTGGTTAGAATGACAGTATAAAAATCTGAGGTCCAGGGTTCAAATCCCAGTCTATAACCCTGATGCTACTCAATTAAGAAAAACCATGATATAATGACTTTATGTAACTTTATTCTGCCAATTCCCCACTGCAGTGTCAGCCACTGTATTTATGTATTGTTATATGTTTACTAATAAGCTGAAAAACTGAATGAATTAAGGTGTAAAAAAGGAAGTGGGAGTTCTGATGGGATGTTAAATGGGGCGTAGAATGGGTGGGAATGCATGAGTAGTGTGAAAAAGGGGTTACGGAAGCAGCTGTGAGATTGGAGGAGTGTAGGGATTAGGTTCACAATGGGATGGGGAGAGATTGGAGGAGTGTAGGGATTGGGTTCACAGTGGGATGGGGAGAGATCAGAGGAGTGTAGGGATTGGGTTCACAGTGGGATGGGGAGAGATTGGAGGAGTGTAGGGATTGGGTTAACAGTGGGATGGGGAGAGATTGGAAGAGTGTAGGGATTGGGTTCACAGTGGGATTGGGAGTAAGATGGATGGGATGTAGGAAAGGTGTTCAATAAAATAAGTATCAACAGTATTGATTGCATGTTCTGGAACCTGCATTGACCATCCCCATACCCCTTAAGGTTGAGATAGCCAAAGGTAAAACAGACAACCTATAGTCTGGTTGATAACAGTGAAAATCTAGTCGTCCATATATATGAACAGATAGGTATAAATATGTGTAAATTATACAGTGTCAGGTACAAGTGGTCTGCTCTGAAGTGTCCTGTTCAAGGTAATGTTTGTTTGGCAGACCAGCAGGTACCTGTATATAGATAACAACATCACCATATCCCAATATCCCGACTCAGCTTGTTTATAATACATGTACTTCTATTTCCCCTTGGTTAACTATCTTCTCTGTTTAAGGTCACTGAAAGGTCATTTCTACCCCCACATCACCAACCCCACAATTCAATCCTGGAAATTAACCCTGGTTGGAAGGGGATCTCTGAATATTAGGTCCTTAAGGCATTGAAGTAGCACTATTATCTTGATTATCACAAGTAGACATAAACAGCCGAACCACCTAAAACCTCACTAGTTCATGACCTGTTGACCATCATTTCACCGGGGTTGAACAGTGCAGCAGCAGGTACGGATTAAACATCTGTTCAGTACACTCTAATTAGCCTACCACAAGCTTCATATGATGATGGTACAAGTACTACTGTTTTTTGAAAGGCATACATTCATGTAGTTGTTAAGTCTTTCCACTTGTGGACCATCACCAATGCATTTTTATCAGCTCACCTGGCAGAAAGTGTATGTGCATTGTCTACTATCATCTGTCTGTCAACATTTCCTTATATCTATGTCTTTGACCTTCTTTCAATGTCACAGGGGTCAAATACTGTATAACAGGATATTTCAGCAGGGATGACATTTTTTGCGATATCGCGGGTCAATAACAAATCGCGAAAAGATGATCAGTAGTTTGCAAACAAAAATGACCTTGACCTACTTTCAGGGTCACAGAGGACAAATATGTCCAAACTTCAAATGACTTCTTTCATTGTATGGAAATATCTAGAATCAGGATATTTAGCTGGTAGCTTCATTTCATGAAGTTTAAAAAAAAGTTTTTGATCAAAAATGACTTTGATCTGGTCACAAATGTTAAATATGTCAAAAACTTCACACATCTTCTGAAGAAGAACTGAAAGGCCTAGAGACCTAACATTGGCTTAGATATTACCAGGAAATTTATGTAGAAACTCTTGTTCTGTTTGACACCCCCCCCCACACACACACACATTATTTATTTTAGTTATTTACTGCTGATAAAGTCCTAATGTTGTAATCAACTACGAACATGCATGTTGAACTTAACTTAAACAATAACTGAATAAATGATGCTGTTTATTACCAAAATAATAGAGAAAATGTTATGATGCTGATGGAATTGTCTCAATTATGTATTAACAGGGTTGTGGCCATGGACCTAAGAGGATACTCAGAGTCAGAAAAGCCCAAGGGCTACAACAGCTACACAATAGAAAAGCTGGTGGGGGACATTAAACAGTTGATTCCAGCTCTGGGTAAGTGTAACATAAATTGTTCTTACCAGCAGCATTATAACCCCCACTCCTCAAAATGCCTGGCAAATAGCCTTCAGTCGTGAATGACAGCGTCTAATAAGCTTAATATAAAAAGTGCAGTATTTAGATTGAAAAATATATGTTGCTAAAAACATCTATAGAATGTAATACCAGGTAGAATGATTTGTTCAAACAAAAATTTAAAATTTTTAATTTTTAACTATCCCTGCTTATGAAAATAATCTTATTTGGAAAGTTGAAGTAGTTAGGTGTTAAGCTAACTAATTGTTGACTCTTGGTGCCTCTCATCACATGTGCTGTGATAAAGTAAATTCTCTACAATATTGATGACTTTTATCCTTAGCTTGCATTCCCATGTACTCACTGATTGGTCTATTGATATAGCTTGTGTCACTCTAAATTAGTGTGAAAAAATTATGAAATATTCTCAAACAGTGTTTGATGAAATGAGGTATAATTATCCTTGACAACTGGTTTGTTTTCATCCTGAATTCTCTGGGTAAAAGATAATTTTTTCGAAATGTTACCCATTCAAAATGAATTAATTCAGACAGGGACAGTATTTTATACGTCCCTGATTCAGATGATCGGAATGAAAGAAAAATACCCAGTCATGTGGGATAGAGAAATTCTACCCTTAGGATTTTCACATTGATGCAAATCCCTTGGCAAGCCTTGTCACCCACTTTGATCTATCCTACATCCCTGGGTATGAATGAATATCCTAGCTCGTCTCTAGAGTAAGTTATTTCCATGTCAGCTGTCTCACATGGACCAGTTTCTGAGAAGAGTGTACATTGCACACACAGCCTGATTCTGTATGATTTGTCCTCAAATTTATCCTAGGTTTACTCGGAGATTCTTACATTTATCGTACTCTGCAATCAATATTGATCTCACAAATCCTTATAAACAAAATATCCTTGCATGCTGAGCAGTTCAGACCTATATTTTATTATATAAGAACGTTTGTTTTATCTCTACCACTAAATACTGGGTACATTAGTTTTTCAGTGATTTAAATGTTAATCTCTTACAGTTGTCAAGTTCAACATCAGTTTCTTTTCTCCCGAGTTCTAAGTTACCAATCTCAGATACCGTTTTTCTTCAGGAACACCTTTGAATTTAATATAAGAAAGGGCACTTTGTTAACATTTAATGGGAAAAGGAATTGCAAAGTGTTGCTTACTAAAAGGTAGGTCACAGTGACCTATATTGTTATCTTTGATTCTATTGTTTATCATTGTTTTCTGGATCATTTTGTAACATTTGTGGCACTTCTTTCTGTTCTACATTTCTACATCAAAATTCAGGAACATTTACAACAGCCGTATGTTGTAGAGTACAGTATAGTACAGTATAGCAGTGATGGCAGAATTACTCACATAGTTTATCTCCATTGTAAACACGTTTAGTTTTGTATACAAATTCATCAGTGATCAGGCTGCAGTCTTTGTCATTCAATGGGAGTGATGCCAACACCGCACCTACCATAATGACCCTGCATTACACAACATGGCAGTGCAGAGATTATGTTATTGCCAAGATTTTTGTGCTTGAATTCTGTGTTTTTGATCTGTAATTGTGTGATTTACATTGAATATCATGGTCATTTGATGTATAATTACTGTCAGTACACACTGTATGTACAAGAAATTCTATCCCTTGGCGGTGAGTTTTGGTTGCCATTAATAAGTCAAGGAAATCATGAAACAGCCAAAATGCCTAAGTACAAATTTCAGCTTTAAATATGTACTGAATAGGATCATTATTTGTACCATTAATTTAGTAACTAAGGGCTGGTATGTAAGATGTAATTTGTAATCTAATTTATGTACAAAAAAAACCTGTAATATGTATGTGTCAAGGTAAGGAGATGGGGGTTGGAGGTCCTGTAGTTAGGTGTATTGATAAACACAGTGATGTAACTGCGTCTTCACTAATTAGTGGGGACAGTTCATTTCCTGCACATGTCACAATAAAGCTCTTCAGGGCATGTTACCAGAGTACTCCGAGACAGATATAGGAGTGGGAGCCAAACAGATCCTACTACAGAGGACACTAATGCTTCAGAAGTCATCGAAAGCAGATTGAGTGGTGTGTTGGGGTCTTAAGAAGAGACAGCTACTTTATGTAATAGGATGTGAAGATGATTCATAATGCTGGATAAATAGAAAATGGCCTTTGCTTTGAGAAAAGTCTAACTGTGTTTGAAAAATGATAGATTAATAATAATGTACCCTATAAAGGATCTCTTGTACAAAAATCCTGGATTTATTTTTTATTGCATCAAGGATATTTGGATGCAAAGAACCCTATTGATTTTGGGAATGGTGCTTTAGAGGTCAAGGTCACCGTTGCTTAAAATAGAATTTTACTTGGTTGGACTTGTCAGGAAGATGACTTGACAAACAAAGTTTTAACTTGGTGTGTGGGCTGCCCTTGTGGATGCAAAAACCCTATTGATTTTGTGCTTGGTGCGCCAGAGGTCAAGGTCTTCATTGCTAATAGTAAAATTCTGTTTGTCCAGACGATAATTTGAAAACAAATGATCATATGAATTAAGTTCAAATTGGGTGTATGGGTTGCTCTAGCAGATACAAAGAACCCTATTTGTGTGGTCAGCCTAAGGACAAGGTAACTGTTGCTAAAAATATAACTTTGTTTTGTTTGGCCCCAACATAAGACAAGTTCTAACTTGGTGTAGTGGGTGCCCTAGTGATTGCAAAATTCTATTGAATTAAGGGGCGGGCAGTCAGGGGTCAAGGTCAGCATTGCTGAAAAATGGAATTTTACTACTCTAAACGATAACTTAAAAACTTTCTGTATACAAAGTTCAAACTTGCTGTACAGGTAGTCCTACCATATATATATATATATAATCCACTGGTCTTAGAGAAACATGTAAATGGATGGTTGAACAAAGTCTGCATGTCATACACAGAGAATGGGTAGCATGTCCACATAGAGATTTTGTTAAACAGATTATACAGATTTGTGTAGAAGTTTCCTCCTTCCGTTATTGAACTAAAATCTACGATGGGTCAATAGCAGATCTTGCACATGATTAGGTGCTTGTGGTCACTGTCGTTTTACATAAACTGCCTAGCAGATTATTCAAACTACATGCAGTTTTTTAAGATATATATATATACTGCATAACCAGAGAGTAAATGGTCATTACTAAATAACTGGCTATAGTGCTGTTCATGGCTTATTAAACAAGAACACAAGTTGCAAGCTTATGTAGTTATGTTTGCATTCAGTACATAATTTAGTGTAGGTAAGAACTATGGCTGACATGTGTTGTAGGACATCGGAGTGCTGTAGTTGTCGGCCATGACTGGGGTGGTGCTATCGCCTGGGGGTTTGCCATGAAGTACCAGGATATGGTGGACAAGCTGATCATCCTGAACTGTCCGCACCCGGCCACCTTCAGGCCCTTCCTCAGAGCAAACTTCAAACAGTTTAAAAAATCATGGTTTGTTAGTTTTGTTATATTGACAGTTATGTTAAGGTTAAGGGTACCAATAAGTTAGGCTATATGTACAGTTACTGTATATATAGTAACTACAAGGTAACTAGGGCTAGAAGTAGTAAAAGTTTATACTGTTTTATGCAGACCAACTGTCCTCAGTTCGTTGGAATTTCAGGTAAGCGATTGTGTCACCTGATTTCTCCTCCACAAAAAAATTGAAAGATGTATGTACAGGTTTACGTGTTATAGTTCTATTAGTTATGGCAAGGTAGTTATGTTTTAATTGATTTTCCTTTTCAGGTACATATATATATGTTTTAATTATTTTGCCTTTGTCGGTATATGTTCTGTTTATTTTGCCAATGATATACCTTTGTTGGTATATGTCCTCAAATTCTGAATATTTTGCCTATAATGGTATATGTTTTGATTAATTTTGCATTTGTTGGTATATGTTTTGATTATTTTGCCTATAATGGTATATGTTTTGATTAATTTTGCATTTGTCGGTATATGTTCTGATTATTTTGCCTTTGTAGGTACATGTTTTTCTTCCAAGTGCCCTATCTACCTGAGCACATGATGTCCAGAAATGATTATAGGGCAATAAAGGAAATGTTTACCAGCAAGCGTGCAGGTCTTAGGGTTGGAACAATGTCGGAGGAGGATATTGAGGCATACAAGTATGCTTTTTCTCATCCAGGTAAGTAAAGTATACATTCTGAATATTTTTCATTGATATAAGTACTATTCTCCAACTCAGGTAAGTAAAGTATACATTCTGAATTTCTCTCATTGAGGAAAGTACTTCAGATATGCATGTTCTCCCTACAGTTAGTGTATATACATGTCTATCATTTAGTGAACTACATAAAGTATAAACCTTAACTTGACCAGTGGGGAAGGTATTACAGTTAGTGAACTACATAAAGTAAACCTTTACTTGACCAGTGGGTAAGGTATTACAGTTAGTGGACTACATAAAGTAAACCTTTACTTGACCAGTGGGTAAGGTATTACAGTTAGTGAACTACATAAAGTATAAACCTTTACTTGACCAGTGGGTAAGGTATTACAGTTAGTGAACTACATAAAGTAAACCTTTACTTGACCAGTGGG
>JAUMHH010066881.1:0-15414 GCA_032359455.1 Chlamys rubida
GATACGCAATACGGAAATGACGACACGAAAATACGACAAGAAAAACATGTGTATTACGAAGGGTGGGAAGTCCTTAAAAATAACAAATGACAGCTGTACGTGACATGACAGTGCATTTTCCTAACAACGTTATGAATGTTGAAAAAAAGGTTATAACTCCAAAAATAGTGGGACAATAGACAACTTTCAATTCGCAACTCACCACCATCTAAAAGGCGCACTTACATACAAGATTCTGCATGTGAAGGTAACAAAGAATGTTTTGCCAAAGTTCTCCAGACCAGATTTGATCAAAATCCACTCTGTTGTTTTGGACATGTTAAGGGAAAATTTTACCACGGCGCAGTAATGATGTAAAAGAACACTCGTCTCCCTGCTTTAATGCGAAGTAAAATTAATTACCATATATGTTTTAATTCAATTGTTTTTATTGTAATTTCACAATGACAACCAGGCCCATACAGTCTACTTCACCACAATATCTTCTATTGGAAAGCTTGTTTCAACACCTATAGCAGATAAAATACCCGTTTAAAATGCTATCGACCCTTTTGAAATATGTAATTGGTTGGTGCAGCCCATTTATAAGTATATATGTAAATTGCAAACGCAGTCCATTAGAAATATCCTCACACAGGTGCTTAGTCTGTATGTACCTTGCGGACGCTTGCTTGCAGTGGTTTCCAGACCTTGTGAGGTTTGCCGTGACTCGCAGAGATAGATAGGAGTTTGACTTCCACCTCTTTACACAAAGTGTACAGGGGGAAGAACGATAACTCGGTTGTCCTGTACAATTCCCAGTAATCAAACCAGCGCTGGCATGCCTCCCAGTCTTGACACCGACAGTAGCTTTAATTAAAATCACACAGTGTCACTTTAGATTGTAACCTAATTAGATTAGATTAATTAGATTTGGATAGTGTAGGATATAAAGTATAAACCATATAAAAAAATAAAAAAATACCAATTTCAAACATCATTATTTAGTTGTTAGATATGTGAATTTTGTAATTACAGGAAATATCATAAAATGAAAACTTGTCAGCGAATAATACCTGTTATTTACATTATAATGCTATGGTATAAACTGCATTTGAGCTTTGAGGCTCAGAAAAAAAAATCCTTTGTGTAAATAAAAATTGTTTCACTTAATAAATGGCTGTAAATAAAAAAAAAATCTTTGTAGCAGCTGTGACATAAATATATTCCTGGATTTTTAAAGCGTTTCTTTCACAAAGGTCTTCCACTGTAACCATTGTCACATTATATCTTGTAATTTACGTATACAAATATCAAAGACAAGAGGTCAAAGGGCCTGTATCTCTCCCCTGGATATTTGAGTAATCTTGGGAAAAAATATTCTCAATAAAAGTACTTTTGTAAATATTTCCATATATTGAGTCTCCTTGGAATAAGAATGTTCCAGACTAAATGAAAACGTATGCTACTCTATCGCTGGTCAAATATCATCACCCAGGGCCTTCTGGTACTGCGGGAGAAGTTGTTTAAAGATATTTAAATAATTAAACCCTTTGACCTCGAAAGTAGGTCAAGATAACTAACTTTTGAAAAGATTATAGCACTCTGTCCAGGGTACAATGTACTGGCCAAGTTTCATTACTCTGGGCCTCCTGGTTAATCAAAAGTTGTCTGAAACATTTAACATATTTGACCCCTGTGACCTCGAAAGTAAGTCAATGTCATTTATTTGAGTAAAGTTAATAGCACTCTGTCTCAGGTACCTACTAGCCGAAAAGCATTTCTCTGGGCCACCTGGTTATTCAGAAAAAGTTGTTAATATATTTTTTGAATATTTTACCCCAGTGACCGTGAAAGTAGGTCAAGGTCATTTATTTGAGGACACTTTATAGTACTCTGTCCCAGTTACCTACCATCATTGCCCTAGGTCCTCCAATTCTAAAGAAGAAGTCGTTCAAAGAAAACGATTACGGACGACAGACAACACACCATACTATAAGCATTATATCTATATGGTATTACACTTTTCCTTTAATTACCCATTTTAGACCAGTAACAGTGTGATTGTGCTTACAAATGAAACAGAACGAAAGACATGCTGATTTCAGGTCTACTTCACCATGACTCAATTTGATCATCAACCTAAGCAAATTAGTTACAATACTGTTTTTCTTCAAAAACAGTTAATATTCATTTAAATACTTACCCTGATCATCGACTAATCATATATGATTCGAACACCCTATTCCATTTTCATAATCCCTAAGAGATCTTGCATAATGCCCGATGGTATCTTCATTTACAAAGCCAGGTTGTATCTACCGGAGTATTCTATTCTTATGAGTTACACATCGGTAAGTAGTTTTTTCTACTGGAGCATGCTGGTATAGTTACACACATACCTCCTACATTAAATGTATATATTTGTGCGTTCTTCTCTAGTAACGTTTTTTTTACATTTTATATAGTAAGGTAGTATCCTTTGGCGTGTTCGATTAAGTTACATACAAACTAAACGAAACATAGCGAATAAGTATATACTCCATTACAGATATCAAGGTAGTTTCTTGTTTGAGTAACTCATACTTTCTACATATCACATAGCCAGATTGTATAAGTCTGGTGTTGTTACACAACTATGTATTACATTACACACACATTGCTATTTACACATGACTAGGTAGTATCGACTTGAGCATTTTACCGAGTAACATATATATATATAGCGTTATCAAATTACACTGGATCATTCTTATTAGTTTCACATGTACTTACTATATCGCCATACACATAGCCAGGTAGTATCTACTGGAGTATTCGCCTCTCACTGCGTCCATACTTTTGAACAGACTGGTGGAAAACGTCAAACAGCTGATGAAGTGTTCAGGACCAGAGTCTTATAACAAATAAACATTAAAAATCATTCTTGTTCCTGTATACCGGGAATTATTTGCTGCAGTTTCGCCTTTTTCGTCCGTCGTAACGAGGGCCAATTTATCACTACAGCGAACATCAGTAAACAACATAGTAATTAAATGTGAAGGGCAAAATTAACACTGGAGGAATAAGGAATATTCTGGGAAAGGGCGAAAGCTTGACCGGGCGACAATGTTCCGATTTTCAGCAGTCTTATCATATCTCAAACTGTGCACGCTACTGTGTATGGTCTAGTAGCAAATTTAACATATATTACATAACTAATCTATCTAACCAAGCAATATCCTTGTCACCTTGGTGCCAATATACGGACTTCCGACACCGATTACGATTTTTTTCTATTGAATAATATAAATATTGCTTTTAAAACCATGGTTGTACCCCGAAGACTCGACGATGAGTCTGATGTTTTTCACTAGAAAGTGGGTATATCATAGTGATGAACCATTATTCTTTCTTGTTTCTTGTGACTGCTCATTCATCAGAGTAATGGATTAGTAATAAATCGTCTTAGCTCCCACTCCGAGTGCATGTATACTTCATATGACATATAAGAAAGATATGTTTGCTTGTGTGGTGATCTCAGTGGTTCCATGTTTTGACCAAGGAACAAAGTTATCACTACTTGTTTGTATATTTTTTCTTTTCATTACAATGGGCGAGCTAAAACCCTAGGGCCAATCCTAACGGCAATAGTGTATATAGTTAAAGGGAGAAAATTATAATTGTTTTCATGTCTTGTCTTTTCATGCCTAGCAATTTAAGTCGGGTACTCAATTGATTACATGTTTTGTCCAAGGGACTAAGTCCCTATTGGCAGGATGAGGCTCAAGTGTCAGTTCTGATACATGATTGTGTTTGTTTGTATTTGCCAAGCAAATGTATACATGATTACCAGGGACTAAGGCTCCAGAGCCGAGGCCGGATCCTTTGGCCAATCCTGATATCGTATGGTTTATAACCACTTCATATATTCAGTTGACCAAGGCAATATAGCCAGATATCTCCATTTTGGTCCGCTCCTCCGTGCTATCGGAGTTGACTGTGGGTTAGCCCCACCAGACAATCATGTGTTCCCACCATTTGAGAATGCTTGTTATTCATCACATAAATCAAAAGGAAACTTGCTTAAAGCAATAAGGCCAAATTACCCGTATTTTGCCCCGCCCAGTGCTAAAGGAGATATTGCATCAAGCATTAATATGGTCAAATTACTGGAAGCTGCCAGCTCATCTCATTCTTTTCTTGGGAAAAAGCAACGAGAGCAAAGCAAATATTTAAGTGAAAGGACAGTTAAACATGGTCCCTCATAACTCTACACCTATCAAGAATAATCTGATCAGCTGTTACTTTACCTATATTTACCACAAAACACAGGACCTACCTCCGTTTTGAACTAGCTCAAGACAAAGAGCATAATACCAACTCGATGTGATCCTGTCGGGAATTCCTCCTCCAAGCTTCAGCAGTAAGTCTATACACATGTCAATCCTGTCAAAACACAAACTATAATGATAACATAATAATTTTGGCAAAATTCTGTATTTCACTATACAAACTCATTATAAATGCAATTTCGGTTTTTGAAAAGTATATACAGGGAAATGAACAAATGCGTAACTTTTTAATTACTTTTGTATAGGTGTAACTGTTTTACGGTCGCAGCAGATGACAAATATACATGTAAATATCCTATGAAGCGGATAAGTATATGATGAAAATATAAAAATATATGATATAACGACTGACTGTGTGTCTCATAAGTAATATCGACAGTTCATATAATAGTTTTGAAGTCAGTTGTTATATCATATAATGAATACATAGTGATCAATTTCGTGTTTATATGAACTGTCGATATTACTTATGAGACACACACATGCATGTATATATATATCTTCACAGATACACATTGCTTTCCGCAATTTCGATTCAATATCTTTGTCTTTAAATTATGATACGACTATCCGCAGTTGGTCAGGGGTAAGGCAATTGCGTTACTATTGACTATTGGCAATATGGCAGCGCCATTCGTGTGGCCCTTATGTCGGTCCATCACTCTTGTAAGTCGCATGCATTATATGGCTTGGATGAAGATACATGCTCCCTGAACAATTTCAATGAGGCAATGATGACGAGTTTTTTTCCACAGTTGAGTCCGTTTCGCTTTCTTTTTGTCCTGACGGTCTAAATCGTGTATACAGTCATCGTGGGGAACGCTTCGTGGGTGGATCGGGACGCTTCTGGGGTGGATCAGTTGGGAGGAATCTCTCATGGTATAAAATTGTCTTTGATTGGATTTTGATGTGTTTATTCCCCCTCTCCCAAACTGCATAGATAACAGTCAGTCCCATGTTTTGAACAGGATTGGAGGGAAAGCCTAACATGTTATGTCGCATCTTATCCTATCATAATATTCTCTGAACCTGCATATTTTATAATTGCATGTCATTTTTTCACTGAAATCATTGTATTACTATGAAGTATAAAGTGTTTACATTGAATCGGGACGGGACGGGACGGGACGCGACGGGACGGGACGAACATGGGTAACACTATATGCCCCCCCCCCCCTTTTTTTTTTATCGCGGGGGCATACAAACTGCAAATCATAGGTTTTGTGTTGAATTGTATCACATAGTTACGAAAAAGTGTTTTAACAGTGCGTTTCTATCTCTTGGCATACTGATTTCTAAAAAATTTACCATGCCATTAGAAGTTTCTGTAGAAATGAAATATATGCAATGTATTGACGCGTAAACTTATTCATAATAGACAAGCTTAATAGATATAATTTATCATTTGAAAATAACTTGATGTTGTTTTAGCATCTAATTATAGCATTTGTACCCAATCCCTTATCCCCGAAAAGTGCTTAAGACATTTATCTATACATCCCCATTCAACCCCATCGAAAGTGCTGATGAAAGAAAATAATGAACCCTTCTTCATTTTCCAAATCGGTAGATTTAAGAATATCTTATATCAGTCTTTTTGCACGTACAATATTTCTTCCGTTTAAAGAATCCCCTTTCTTATCTTCATAAAAACTAATATCTATGATATTTTTCCTTTGCGAAACTGGCTTTAATTTTCAAACTTATACATAAGTGTCAACAGTCTCTTTTTTTAAATAAACAAATCGTAATGTTCTCCGTTATTGTCCAATAATACTAAATTTATTTTTGATTGCGATTCTGCGATCTTATTATTGCCTCTACATATTTGACTTGCAAGTTCTAAAAATCTTTTTTGAAAACATACAAATATATTTGATGGAACTCTGTTACGATGCCATCTTCACCAGATCTGTTCTTTTCCCAGTTATTCATATTTTTAATTCAATCTCAAATAATTCGCACAAATGCAGTGGTATTTTTAGGATAGGGGGTGTTATCTTAGGTCACAAATGAATGCGGAGTTGATCAAATTGATTGGCACATTGAACACGGAGTACATCCGAAAATTTTGTTTGAAGAATGCTAAACATAACAAATTTAAATGACATATTTTAAGTACAAAATACCTATTTTTAAATTAAGTGCGAATACTTGTCATCGTTTAACCAATATCATTATCAAAAGTGTAAATAATAATTCTGAAATGATAAAAAAATATTTCTAAAAGACATTTCATTATTTTTACAATGTTTTCAACGTATGGATGTACACAATCCATTAGTTGTGCAGATATGTCCAGTCCTTTGAGGCAAAGATCTCCCGCTAGTAGAAATACCCTGGAATCCTATTAGCCTAACAAAAGTCCTTTGTGAAATTATGCAAATAATCGTCTAAGAACATATTTTGGAGCGAATGGAGCATAATGACGTACAGTTGTCAACATGGTTTTAGAACTGTGAAATATGTTTAACCCAACTACTTGAGGTTCTCTTGGATTGTATGCTGACACTGGAAAGTGGTAATACCGTAGACGCTATTTACCTGAACTTCACATTGGCGTTCGATAAGGTATCTTTTGAATTTCTAATCTACATTTCTTGTAAGGTTCAACACAGTGAGTATTGTCTATTGGTCTCGCTTACAACCAGAGAAAGTATCCTGTGGGTAACCCAGCTAGGACAGTGTTTAAGGCCCCATCTTTTTTCTTATATTCGTCAACGATATGCCAAAGTTCCTGAATAGTCTTATCAAACTCTTTGCGGTTGATACAACAATCTGCTTATTTATCGCTAACCAGAATAACCAAACTTCCTGACAGTTAAATGTAAATCAAATACGTGAATGGATCAAGGACGTGAAAATGTCTCTTAACTAAAAAGAGCAAATACATGAAAATAGATCATGCAACTCAAACTATGCGCTACCATTAATTCTACCACATAAGTGACGTAATAGCAGTCATTGCCCAATAATGACGTATAATTGGACAATAAAATGTGCATGTGCTGATTGAACCGTGCGTGTCTTGTCATTGTAGAATTTGCTGTGACGATTGAAGATGCGCGCGTGCAAGTACATCTCTCAAAATTCCATCGCCTGCAATGTCCAGAAACTATGACATCAGCTGTGACTTGAGTTGTTTTTTCCCATCATAAAACCCATTTTTATGATAAAAAGGCATACCTATATATCAGTTCTTTAACTCCCTAAACACTGTTTTAATGCCCTGCGCAAATACCTCAATACTCCGTGTTAGATCGGACACACGCGCGTAGGATGCGTGGGGAAAACATGTTTATCATAAAAATTAGGTTTACAATAATAATTGTATCAAAAACAATACTTACCACGTCTAATAATTATGAGATTTCGTCTTACGTAGTGAATCTCTCAATGAAAAACCCCTCTAATAATGGCAGAAAAGGAGGTGTAGACTCGAACTCTGATCACCTCGTACAAGCCAGGATACAAGCAATAGCCCAATGATAGCCGGCAATGGCACGAGAAGCCGTACTGCGAAACAAATGTGGTAAAGAGTCTGCTACAAGGGGATCAGAGGCCATGAGATGATCAATCTACCACATCAATTGCTGTGGAACAAGACCTGATGGATCTATTGATATAGTTTTACACCCATCCTACGATGGTCCGGTTTGGACAGGGAGTAGTTTCTTATTGACGCTGGACATTTGAAACTTTCATTTCGGAGTTAATAAGTTGGTAGTAGATGATGATTAGTTTAATAACTGGACGTGGAAAGGGTAATTTTTATATATGAATTTGGCTTGTAAATGAAATGAAATGAAATTAGGCAGTATGAACAGATTCGAGAGGTTTAGCAAGCATACGTGTTTGTACGTGTACCCTAAAAACACGGGTATTATGTCATTACGTCTGGGCCTTTTCCCAGAAACACATTGGTTGGAACTTGTAGACGGCGCCCAACGCCTAATGAGTGGAATATTAAACTTAAATAAATGAAGCCACAATTGGTATTTAATACTATGATGACAGACTTTCCCTTTAACTTTAAATGGGCCACATTCGAGCAATATTTACGTGCGAAATTCTCATTCATTTGCAATAAAGCGCCCAAATACTTACATAATACATTTGCCATGTTGACGATGTGTTTATTCATTACTGTTATATAAGACTACAAATGAATTTAGGAATTTGGTATGAGGTTTGCCATTGGCTTTGTTAAAAATTACATTCGTCAGAAAACTTTCGCTATTTACCATGACTTTCCATGTCAGAAACAAAAGTACAAAGAGTAATGCATCCTGAAGTGTGCAAATTAAAATAGTGAGATCAGATACATACCCACAACTATCCCTAGGGACACTTCCAAACACACAAGATGGCATTCACATACTTACGATAAGGATTTCTTGTGATATTGTTAAAAGAAAATGTCTCTCCACACGGTTCCCGTAACCCTCTACTTGTTCTATTTTTGTTTAGATAAATAAGAAATACTTAGTTTGATCTAACTAGCCGTATATTATTCTACATGAACATTGTTCGTTGTTACAATGAGTCATAAATAGAAAATTCTTTTACAAAGCAAATGATGGAAGTTTGTTTTCTTTGCTGTTGCAGAAATGTCTTCTAACACTTTTTTTTTATCCAGAAAGCATATAATATGAATATATTCAGGAAAATGCTAGTCATGAATCCTTTTAAATGCAAGAGGAAATGGACTGAAAGCGCCAACACAATGAGTACAAATGATTTCATATTGGACACCGGACGAGAACTAACTCAGCTGCTTGTCCAAACTGTTAAAAAACGAAACCAGTGACAATCTGAAGACGGTACCGAAACAATTTTTGTTTAAGGTTTACTGCATAATTACTGTTCATCAAATCTATACGAGAGTTTATTTTATCTCTATAACATTGATTTATGTTATATAAATTTAAATTAATTGAAAACGCAATTCCCTAGATATTTTGAATGTCCAGCATTTCAGTCAGTCTTCTATGTACAACTTAATTTCTAGAAGAAATCGTTGAGTTGTTTGAAGGAGATGAAAGAAAGAAGGAACTAGAGAAGGAGAAGCTGAACAGAGCAGAACAAGACAGAAAATAAATCAGGAAAAAAGTTTAACGCCAAAAAAGCACGTATTGAGATCTATCACAGGTCGCCTTGTCTCCTAAAATGATACCTGTAAAAACTAAATATTCAGTAATAGATGTACTATTCTAACAAGAACGTACTCCAAAGAATTGACCCGGTTCACTTCTATTTAAACAGCTATCACAGTACACCAAAGGAACAGCTACAACACAATATTTCCCTACAGGTTGTTGGTTTGTCCTTCAGTCGGAACGTACATGTTCGCCACATTTCTGTTAGGTGCATCTATGCTTTGACATTTGATGGCACGACCCTCGTTTTAGTCTTACGGTTCCTATAAACCTTTAACAGTTCCACATTGGCCCTACCCGCGATTGAACGGCCATGTAAACACGTTAAAATGCTGTAGCGATAACCAAGTCCAACGTCTAGGATAAGACAGTTATAGCAAAATATGCATTCATTCTATGCCTGTACATATCGTCTGATTCACACAACTTCTTTTTAATTTAGAAGACATTGTATGCAAAGGTTAAGTCATCTTTCTCGAATCGAAAAACTTTCTTGCATTGTTCATTGGTCAAGGTTTCGAAGGCATGCATATCATCAATGGGTGATGAAGGAGCTATCCTTCAAATTACGTTTCTAAAGTGACGGCCCGGAAAAAGTTATAATTGCAGACAAACAAAACGGTCTTTCTACAATTAAATGTTGCACTTTTTTAATTCAATCTTTAGGGAAGATACAACTAGAAGAAACGATACTAGTCCGGACTATCCAGTGTTGCTGCATCGTAAGTAATTAGAAATGAACACTTTGGAGAGGAGATGAAAAATCCCTTTTTTGGTGTCAACAAAAATTGAGGTAGACACTAATCAACACACTTACAGTAGTCTACTTCAGAACAGACTATGTTTAAAACCGTCAATTCTAATCTGCACTCTTATTTACATTGTGCATAGTATTACCCCTACTGATATGTCAAAAAAATACTTTCACTCTTCGAAATAAAGAAGGGGATGAGTTGCCCACTGCAAAGAAGTTCTATCTGGAGCACTGATAGTTGATTTAAGACAAATTTGGTAATTCAAGCAAAGAGAAAGGTCAACTTTTTAATTTATATATGCAAGTTTTAAATGAATAGGCATACTTGTTGGCCAGGATGAGAGCAAAGCCAAGGCTGTGTCCCGTTTTTTTCATGAAAGGGTCATCACTGGTCTTTTCAGCCAGGTCAATGCTGCTGAACCCTACAAAATAGGCAAAAACAGATATGGACGGAATAGCAAGAGCGTTTCCTGACAATCTTCACCAAGTCAGAAACCCTACACAAACTTTCTAGTTATTTAAGGTCACTAGCCTGTTTGAAAAGTTGGGAGGTTCTCTCTACATATTTACATCATGGGGGAACAATGATAGTCTCATTTCAAATATAAAACTTTTTCCACAACTTTCTGGCATTTTTTTTTTATACTAACTGGAAAATAACATTAAAAACTTTTACAAATTAACATACAGGTTTATTAGAAAAATGAAGGGGACCATGTCAAAATTAGGACTGAAGAAGTTAATTCAGTCTGCTGCTTATCCTTGATAAAAACCATAAATATCTAGGTACTTAGGAAAAGGTATGGAATATAGGTTAACCGTCTCTTCATATTCAGCAATTGTGTATGTATGGTGTAGGATCCGAGTCCTGATTGACCTGAACCTGTTCTAGTACCATGATTGACTTTCTCTTCATGCTATGCAACTGTATAAAGTGTTCGTTCAGGAATTGTACTATGAAATTTAAGACTGTATTAACGACCTTTTAAGTGCCGTTTTCAGAAAAATAATGGCCTAAAATCTCCCATCATTTATAAATTCTCGAAACAAAGACCTATATTTTTTTCACTGATATCTCTAAACTCATCATACAAACACAAAACAACACTAAAATAAAACACACTGGTCTGTGAATTCTGGAAATCTCAAAATAAACTCGTAGCAAGAATTTTGTTTCCTTGTATTTTCTTTTAAATTCATGTTGTTTTTAAAATAACACCATAAAATTAACCCATAAAATGGCTAAAATACAGCCAGTTTAATGATCATTTGATCATATTCCTTTACAAGTCATTTATGTTAAATTTAAGGACTGTTAGATCCTTTTAATGAATTTTAGAGCTTTTCAAGGCCAACCCTTTATTTTTAGGGCTTTATCTACGAACTCTGTAATCCCTAAGGGCAGGGGTAAACTCTCAGCCAACCCTGGTACATTGTAGCGTATCTGTATACTGTTTTTATGCCAACTTTATATGGTTACGGGTATATGGTAGATAACTCAACTGTTTCAAACTTATAACCAAGGGACTTATTCTCCAGTTGACAAAATAAAATAAAATATTATAATCCAAAACTATGCAAATGGACGTCTTAAAATGATTTCATAACATCTTTATCCCTAGTCTAAACTACACTTCAATACGAAGATTATCTAAAGATAATGGCAGCATTTTGACCAGTGCCTGCATAATATTCGTGACAATGTGTGAGTGAGTGTCCACTACCTGCACATGGTCAGTACCTGTGTGATATTGGTGTCAATATGTGAGTGAGTGTCCACTTCTTGCACATAGTCAGTGTCTAAGTAATGTTGGTATTAGTTTCTTAGTTAGTGTCCAAAACTTACCCATTGTCAATGCCTGTGCGATGTTGCCAGTTTCCAGGCTAAGGATGCAGAGGTTAGCATACACTCTGGACAAATGGACACAGTCATTCTTGGTCAACTCCTTGAGACGGTTGACACACCTTAGGTAGAAAGTGATGCCATTTGAAACTTGACAATGATACCATCATGGGTATTACGTTATTGATATTTAAACAACCTAATGCTTTTACAGTTTTTCTAGTGTGGTACTGGATTCTGTCATATCAAAATGATGTGTTCACACTGTGAAAGTATTTTTTTTTTATATTTGTCAAAGTATGATAGTGTATCAGTTTTAGTTTTGACCAATCACCATTTTCTATTCAATGTCACAAAAGCTTAAGATTTTTTGTTCATATGTAAATAAAGAGACAGAACATGTGGCTGTTTTGTACACCTTTGTACACCAAGATAATCATTTTCCAATGAATAACATTTGTGTAAGCAAATCTTACCAGATTGTAGCAAAAAACCCAGTAGAACTGTATTCAGTAGCCCGTTCCAAATAATATTTTCCTGTTTTGTCAATGTAAGTGGTTTAAAATGTATTTAATAGAAAAATTGTTTACCAGTTGAAGACTTTATATACATTACTTGTATAGCAGACATTAGAATACACTGACATTTTTTCACTCATGATTCACAATCGTGAAGAATACCTGTATCCTACCAAAACTCGTAAAATATACATGGTATTCAACGAGAAACAATCAAATATTGAAGGAGCTTTATTCTACTACTTACAAATCTTTTTAAGGACATCACATCTATTAAACTATACAATTGTTAATTTCCATTGATATAAAGTTAACAGATTTGTACTCCGGATTGGACGGGCTTTATATTCATGAATCACTGGTGGAACACCTGGTACGAGTGTTCATTTTTTTCCCACCTTTCTTCCCATAATTCAAAACAAGCATCAAGTACTTGATTTCAGTAATCATTATGCATTCGCAAAATTAAATCCCTGATGAAATTGGCAACAAAACAGAAGAATTTAAAAAATAATTGCATTGGTAACCTTTCATTAATATCTCTATGATCTCTTGACTAATCTTGAAATCTACTTATTCCCAAATACATTCAAATCTGCACATGCAATCATGTCTTATGCAGCCACTTTTAATCTCTACCGACTGCTTTTACTATATGTAGCTTAAGTGTACACATTAACCGTCTGTCTAATGCAACTAGTGACCATCCATCCCCAAAAATATATGTCCTACTCACATTTTGCTAAGGATCACCTATATTTTGAAGAAAAAAATCAAAATGTTAGAAAGGATATTATATTTTCCTTCCGTACTGTTTTGGGCACCAAATCTTTGTGTGGGTGTGTTCAGTCAACTATAAAAGTGCGTGCACGCTTTTCCACCTGTACACCCCTATCAAAAGCTAAGCAAGGCTAAGTAAGGCGTTGTTCAAATTGTTAAGGAAATCAATTTGATGAATATTCTTTGCGTGTTTTTGTTTTAATATGGCAAAAAGACGAACCAAACAACGGTTAAATGATGACGGTTAAAGGAATAGGGGCATCGGAATGCTGCAAGCTAGCATGTCTCAACATCAGGTTGCAGGAGACCTTGGGGTGTTTCAAAGTGTGGTGGCAAATGAAGTTAGATCAGTGGGGCAAGTATCGAGTGTCCCAAGTGTAGAATTATACTGAATGAATAATAAAAGTTTGGTCTAAATCTACCAGTAACTTACAAGCCGCCTTCTCTCTGTTTCCCCCCCAGATGGGAACTCCTTCTAAAGAAAAAAGTTCTTAGTTTCTGAGAAGATTTGTTTTTAAGTTTTGCATTCCATGAACACTTATGGCCCATTAACCGTCAGTCTCGTCTTGAGTATACATTTTTACTTTTGTAACCTAAAGATTATTTCATGAAAGTCTGTTCCAACTCTACATTTTACTTATGTGTTGTCTTATGTTGTTCGGAGGGTTTGCATTAAGTAACCCCTATGACATTATTGGAATAAGTAACCCCTTCTGGTACTAGTAATCAAAATGGTGGGGTGGAGGGCAGGGTTAAGACTTTTTTTGAGGATGTTTCTTTCATCAAAGGCCTAAGGCCCATGTTGTTGAAAATCCACTAAGACTCGTATCCCTACCATTAAGGCTGATGATTACCACAAACTCCACTAAGACTCGTATCCCCACCATTAAGGCTGATGATTACCACCAACTCCACTAAGACTCGTATCCCCACCATTAAGGCTGATGATTACCACCAACTTTTATCAAAATCCGACAGATGGCTTCTGATAGGAAGTTAAAAAAAAGAAAGATTTGTTTATAGACGACATATGATAATGGACTTATGGCAATTACAAAATAAGGTCACCTAGGTGATCTAAACATCATCAGTATCCTGAGATTAAATCATTCTCTGTAAGTACAGATGAACAAAGTAAAACTAAAGTTAGTTTGTAACAAACCTATCTATCAGCTCCAGTCCCAGTCTCATCTCCATGTTCCTGTCACTTCGACTCTTGTAGTACTCCATCACTGCATAGTACCCTTGTACAACCTACAACCAAACATCCAACCAGTTCTTATTACATGTACTCATTTTTTTCTGATATTGTAAAGTCGTCCACACAAGACACAAACAAATCCTACAAAAAGCATTTCAAGTTGTTAACTTATGTGATCTTTAAAATGGGTATATGGTTAATAGCCCTGAATTTGAAATGCAACTGAAAAAATTGTTAAACGGTGGACCTTTTGGTTGATGTTCTCCAAATATCTGTGGTATGTTTATAGCACACTTACATGGTGTAGAAGTGGCGTCCTGTTGAAGATCTTAGACAGGTGTAACATTGCACTGAGGACCATGAATTGGGTGTTGTCGTTCTTCTTGTAGTGATAGTATAGGTCTAATAGACAGTAGCATTGCTCAATAACAAGCTCGCTGGCAGGTAACATTCTGTAAACAACATACAACTCTTTAAGATCCCTAAAGTTTTAGTGTTACTTAAGTTTTATATCATGACCATACATACAAGTATACAAATCGTTTTGGTCAAGACACTTATATGTTCAACAATTAAGGCAAAGTATTGCAAAGCAATCCAGAGCCCTTTCCCCACCTCTGGACAAAGAGCTATAACTCAGGGAACCTGCTTTCAGTACACAACATCTGTCATACCAAGAGGTAGACTGATGACAGTATAACTCGGGGAACCTGCTTTCAGTACACAACATCTGTCATACCAAGAGGTAGACTGATGACAGTATAACTCAGGGAACCTGCTTTCAGTACACAACATCTGTCATACCAAGAGGTAGACTGATGACAGTATAACTCAGGGAACCTGCTT
>JAUMHH010066992.1:0-22908 GCA_032359455.1 Chlamys rubida
AGACTGGTACAATATACTTATATTTTGTTATTTTGTAGGTTTGGCGGGGGATCGTTTTCATTTGCAAACATAATTAAAGATATAACAAGTTCATTCAACACTGAATTCGACTTAGAACAGGTACGTCTGATGTATAGAATACCTTCCTTCGATTTAATCACTCCTTAAAAATCGACTTATCACAGATGCGTCTGATGTCATGTCGACCTGCGTTCAAATACCGCCATTCTGGTAGAAAGCGTTGGTGTCACAAATTGGACGAGATATCTTGATCGCAAAAAATATACATATATACCAAAGTGTCCTGGTATAAAAATGATTTTAGCTGTCTTTTCACGACAAAAATCTTGAGTTGTTCCTCGGTAAAGCTTTATTTAACTAGTCTGGTATAAAAAGCTCTCGAATTGTTTCGTTTTAAAAAATGAGTGCAGAAATTTTGGCATCACAAAGAATGAAATGTTTTCTGTGAAAAAACTGAAATTACCTATTTTTTTCAGTTACAAATTAAGCGTTCTATCTTGACATCATAAATTATCAAATTAATCGATTACTAGTTTTTGATATTTTTTTTCTTTAGTGTATTTATTGTCGGAATCAAATGTATTCGAAGTAAGCGTCAATGTATACAAACAATAGAAATTTGATTAGTCAACACTCTTTAATCAAATATTTTTATTTTCATTTAAGTTACGAAACTTCAAAGTGGAGCACCCAGACATGGGATCAGGAACACGAGCTTACGAACAAGCTGTGGAAAAGACAGAATCCAACATTCAGTGGCTAAAACAGAACTTTGAGACGGTGAGGTCGTGGTTACAGGAAAACACTCACAAACAACTGGAAGTAACTGATGTCAGACTTCCTCGGTCGGTCCTTCCATATCTATACGAACTCGATATCTACCCCGACTTCTATAAAAACGATCCAAAAGATTTTGAATTCACAGGCGGAGTGTCTATCTATGTAACCTGTGTACAGGCTACCAGCAATATAACGCTACATAGCCACTCTCTTACCATTAATGAAGCTAGTATCAAGCTGATCACGGCAGGTGCTACAGCTCCTAATGTGGCTAAAGTAAGCTATGACCTTGAACGACAGTTTCTGATCCTGGAGTTGGACAGCGACCTTCAGGCCGGAAGGAATTACTCTTTTGAGATCAGGTTTAGAGGACCTCTGAAGGACGATATGGTGGGGTTATACTATAGCTCATACCAACGAGCTAACACCACCGTGTAAGTATATCTATGTGTTTTAACGTATAGAAAAAGTCTATACCGTGGTTCAAATAGTAGAGTTATGGTCGAAACATTGCTCACTGTTTGCGTTAGCGAGCAGCTCTGCAAAATGTGTGCAAGTAATTTGTAAGGGGGATTTATCATTATAGTAAAGGTTAGTTTAACTATTATGAAAACAGTTTATATGAAATTGTCGAATCGCCTGGTTCCTGATTATTCCATCAAGAATCAACATATTTGCACAATTAGTATGAAGAAAACAAACAAATCTTACAAGAAAGTATTTAAAAACGGATTGCTTACTTGAAAAATTGGAGTAAGCATATATCTACAACGCCTATAGTTATATTCGTGAAATAGACGTTCGAGAATTAATTTCAAATTTGATTAAAATTATATTATCTATTATTTTCAAGAATGACTGTGCGAATAGGGTAAACTGGAAATGGGATCGTCCGCGTGTAAACAACTAAAAACGTTAAGTTTTGTTAAAATGTATTTGTGTTTTATTGGTTATATACATATATGAGAACGCACTAGTAACAATATTCGCTCTAAGATTGACGAGCACGTTCTTTATCACTACGTTACCATAACAACCCTGTATGACCTTGTTGTCACTACAGATACATGGCCACAACACAGTTGGAACCCACAGATGCCAGGAAAACGTTTCCCTGTTTTGACGAGCCAAACATGAAAGCGGAATTCACAATAACCGTCACCAGAAAACCCGAATTGATCTCTTTATCAAATATGGAGATCGCAAGAACAGAAACAATGTAATTTGAATTACTTTATTAATAGATTCTCAATTGTTTTTAAACCAAAAAGGGATTTAGAAACTTCAGTACCTCCATCTTGTTTAGTTCCAATGTTCTCACCTTTAATGGGTGAAATAATCTATTAAATTATAGTGAATATTGCCAACGTGTCTTCAATCAATGGTAACTTCTCTAACGTTTAGGATTTTACTAGAAACATTTTGAAAATAGACGTGTTGGATGCTTAAATTTTCTTTTTAATTTTGTAATTTCTTAATTGTTGTCTTTGTAAGTTGAGTCTTATTTGATTTGTTTTATTAGTGATTCGTACAATATTTACCATTCATAAATATAAGTATAAGAAGAAAACGGATATGAGCAAGTTGTATGGTCGCCATTGCATATACTATGTTGGTGTGTGATACGAAAGCAGCTAGTTGTTATTATGATATCAGTGTCGTTATTGTAACCTTGTCTCTACCGCTAGTTGTTATTATGATATCAGTGTCGTTATGGTAACCTTGTCTCTACCGCTAGTTGTTATTATGATATCAGTGTCGTTATTGTAACCTTGTCTCTATCTTGGTTCTCGCTTTGAGGGCGTGACTGTACTTGGATTCGAAAGCAGATGTTTTTTTATTATTATTATCAGTGTGCATCAGTGTTTCCTTTTCGCTATCCCGGTTCTCGCTTTGAGAGTGTGACTTGGATTTGACGTAAACACAGAAAAGGATTAACATTCTAGAATACCTGGTGTAATCTTTTTTGTATTTTCCGGATCTTCATGCAAATTTTCTTTTGTTCACATTTTGCCAAAGTTGAATCAGTTCGGATTATAAAATCGTCGATACTTGAGCATTCCTTTGTTGTATTGTCATTTCTAACCCTAATTTGTACATCTGTTTAATTCAGAGATGGTGACCTTCGAGTGGATCACTATTATGTATCGCCGATCATGTCCACGTACCTCGTAGCCTTTGTTGTTTGTGACTTTGCTCATATAAATGGTACAACGAAAAACGGTATTTATGTAAGTAACAAATAATATCAATACAATGATATGGAATTGATGTAAGTAACCGATAGTAATGGTGTAACGAAAAATGGTATACATATAAGTATATATGTAAACAACTGATAAGTAACCTATATTACCGGTACAACGAAAAATAGTATATATGTAAGTAACTGCTTAGTAACCAATATTACCGGTTCAACGAAAAACAGCATATACTTAAGTTACCGCTAAGTAACCAATTTTACCGGTATAATGAAAAATTGCATATACGTAAGTAACCGCTAAGTAACCAATACTACCGGTACAATGAAAAATAGTATATACATAAGTAACCGCTAAGTAACTAATATTATCGGTACAATGAAAAATAGTTTATACGTAAGTAACCGCTAAGTAACCAATATTACCGGTACAATGAAAAATAGTATATACATAAGTAACCGCCAAGTAACCAATATTACCGGTACAATGAAAAATAGTATATACATCAGTAACCGCCAAGTAACCAATATTACCGGTACAATGAAAAATAGTATATACGTAAGTAACCGCTAAGTAACCAATTTTACCGGTACAATGAAAAATAGTATATACGTAAGTAACCGCTAAGTAACCAATTTTACCGGTATAATGAAAAATAGTATATACGTAAGTAACCGCTAAGTAACCAATATTACCGGCATAACGACAAATGGTCTTTATGTAAGTAACCGCTAAGTAACCAATATTACCGGCATAACGACAAATGGTCTTTATGTAAGTAACCAAAAGTACCGGTACAACTAAAATGATATATATACATAAGTAACCAATATTTCCTGTTCAACAGAAAATAATGATATTCATGTAAGTAACATATAGTACGGGTACAACGAAAAAAAAGTATACATGTAAGAAGCTTGCACTATAATTTTTGCAGTAGCTAAAATTACCGGTACACAATAATTGAATATATGCTTGTACAATTATGGTTATATATGAATTAACCTATAAGTCGAGAAATTGTCTAAAATAAAAAAGTATAAATGTAAGCTCAATTATTTAGTAATTGATACTATCGTTAAAGCGAACAAATAGTTTATCTGTAAACGTCTTAATTTATTTATAAATGTTAAAGTTTAAACGAAACAATTATATAGATCTTTGTTCAACTAGAATTGCTTTATGTATGTAAGTACAGATTTACATTATACAACAAAATTATTTCCATATGATCCACAGAAAATATTCCTCAATTAGCTTATCCTGGCATAACATTGTTTAGGTGCGAAATATTAAACTCATAACAGTAGTATGCAAAACTTTTAGCACATTCCGAGGAGTTTTTTCAGGATATTTATCTTACTGCAGTATTGAGTTATGTTTTATATAACCAAGGATTAATGAGGATAAACTAGTAACAATGTACATCATGACCTCTGTTTGACCTCCAGTATGGGGCGCTGGCACCACCAGAGATGATTGACCAGGCGAAGTTCTCCCTTGAGGTTGGTATTGATACCATTACTCTGTACGAGGAGTTCTTCGATATCAAGTTTCCGCTTAAGAAGCAAGGTAAATACAAAAATTATTTAATAAAAAATGTATAATATATATATATATAGTAATAAGTATACGTAATTTCCAAAATGTCTCTTTACATCCGGTTAAGATAAATGTGTATGCAGCCATGTGTTAGAATATTTCATTCAAAGAATTGCGAGCAATGCCAGTGTGAACTAATTATGTTTGTGTGCGTACAGCACGTACTACCCGTCCATAGTCTAGTAACCTCCGTCTCCCTACCTCACTCTGACTGTACCAGCACGTACTACCCGTCCATAGTCTGGTAACCTCCGTCTCCCTACTTCACTCTGACTGTACCAGCACGTACTACCCGTCCATAGTCTAGTAACCTCCGTCTCCCTACCTCACTCTGACTGTACCAGCACGTACTACCGTCCATAGTCTAGTAACCTCCGTCTCCCTACTTCACTCTGACTGTACCAGCACGTACTACCTTTCGACGCAACTGTCGGGAGCTAGAGCCAGTCCTGTCCCTACTCTGGACGTTCCTGGATTCTTTGTCAACGGCAGAGAACAAATTAAATATTTAACTGGAACAACAGCGTTCGAGTTGTCACTCAGATCCAACGCTACATGCATATATACAGCAAATAGGAGTAATTGTCGTTTTTATTTTTACATTTAATGAGAGCTGATGTAAGCAATAATGTAAATAATATAAGTTGTTTCCACCAAACTATCCCTTAAGAAAGTGGGTATATACTAGTTATACGCAGCAGAAGATTGTAGACAAGAAAGAAAAACCCTGCATGCTTGTGGAAAGAATTGAACCGATGTTTACCACTACATGTACGAAAGAGACAACTATCGAAGTGATATATGTTAGATGTCAAGTTACACTCATACTTATTTGGTGTCTGTGAGTCCAGATCACGTCGAGGTTACATTTTACTTGTGTTTTTTTCTTGGAGTTTTACTGTTTTTCCTTTGTTTTTGTTCTTTTTTGACTTTGTGTTGGAGTCTCCCTAGGTACTAGAGGACGTTAAACCTCAATCAAGCTAACAAGTAAGAGATGTAACAAAATACAGCCAATACTGAGCACTTCAGAAAAATTAGTCTGAACGGTTTTCATCGATAAATTGTGCTTTGTGTTATTCTTTTTCAAATGTTCTAATACTTCATGTTTAGAAATGATCGCCATCCCTGATTTTGCGGCCGGCGCCATGGAGAACTGGGGACTTATTACGTACAGGGAGACAGCTATGTTGTATGAGCCAGGCGTGTCGTCAGAGTCGAACAAACAACGCGTCACCACCGTTATCACACACGAGCTCGCTCACCAGGTAAGGCGTCAATATGTGTACTTGAAAACCATGCTTTCCAGATAGATCAATGATGTAAGTTTAATCATACAATAGAAATAAACTCATCAGGCAAAAGCTTTACAAAACTTATATTTGGATAACTTGCATAAATCTTATATAAGCTCGTTGATAAGCTGTTTTCATATGATAATAAGAAATTTACCGTCGTCAGGAAGCATTTATTTGGATTGTA
The DNA here is from genome assembly GCA_032359455.1 of Chlamys rubida. Classification (NCBI taxonomy): domain Eukaryota; kingdom Metazoa; phylum Mollusca; class Bivalvia; order Pectinida; family Pectinidae; genus Chlamys; species Chlamys rubida. The sequence goes on from JAUMHH010066992.1 coordinate 6,084, forward strand.
AATGTGTAAGACGTCGAACAGGCGTTGTTACCAATCCACGTGCTCGCATATCAAAGCACGTGCATTATCAAGTCATAGCTACTTCCCACTCTTTTCTTTTATTATTTTGTCTTAAATTATCTCTTCTAGATAATGTAATATCGGTATTGAAATACATCATTTATGTTGATAGTGGTTTGGAAACCTGGTGACCTTGGATTGGTGGGATGACCTCTGGCTCAACGAAGGGTTCGCGACCTTTGTTGAATACTTTGGAGCCGACAACAAATTCCCCGACTGGACTTACGTATGTATTATAACTGGACAGACTGGACTTACGTATGTATTATAACTGGACAGACTGGACTTACGTACGTTCAACGTGTCCTTAATAGACATATCAGAATGTGGCATTGAATATTTGCTTGTAATGTTATATGTTATGCTCTTTGTCACAAGCGGTATAATTATACTGCTGAATAGTGACATATAGGAATGTATAGGACTATACATTACATCATACGAGAAGTTAATCGATAACATTTTCCATTTAAAAGAATACAATCTCATATTGTAAGCGAGTTTAAAATGCACTGGTTGTATTCTTAATGGGTTTTTAAATTTTTATTTTTATTGTTGTTCTTTGTGTTACCATTCATAACGTATTTGCTTTGTACTTAAAATGTTCCTTTCCTCTTTGGCAGTTTGATATCTTTACCATTGAACAAGTCCAGGATGCATTTGATTTCGATGCTCTTGTGACGTCACATCCGCTTTTTGCATCGGTAGCAACCCCGGACCAGATCAACGAAGTTTTCGACACTATCTCCTACGCTAAGGTAAGATTTCCAAAACATATTTCAGGATATTAACTATGAAACATTAGAACAGATATGAAACCCTTGAATGTAACACTATCAAGATGATATAACAATTTTCGTCATATACCACGTTTATGGATATGCTTTGAATGGGGACTGTTAAAGTAAAAATTATGTTATGAGAAAATAAATCAATTTTGTTCCTCAGGGAGCCAGTGTTATCAGAATGATGCGGTTTTTCTGTGGTGACAAGACGTTTCAGCTTGGAATTCAGGTAGAATTTTTTTACTTTATGTTTATATAGCGTTCTCTTATTTGAATTAAAAATACAAAAGTATAATGGTGTAAAAATGTGTTTATACTTTTTGAAAAAAATTCCAAGGGTAAATCAACAAAAATCAAATAAGTTATCGTAATTTGTTTAAATAACAAATTTTATCAGCATATCAAATTGTCTCTTCGTTATCCATTTCTTCTTTATCCCTTTTACCCCTATGCAAAGTTGGTAGACTCTACCATGCATTGATCTGGGTGAGTCCATTATGGTCTATAGTGTTGAAAGGGGAATGAAAAAGTCAATTAATTGCATTACTTGAGTTCCATTTGTTATCAATTGTATTAGTCTAAATTAACACTCACTAAGATAGAATACGGGGACCACCATGTCATTTATATCATTACATGGATTAATATGATATTGCATCCATACTTCAGAGATATTTGAAGCAGAGAGAATACAAGAACGCTGATCACAATGACTTATGGGCCGTAATGGAAGAGGTAAGAATACTGCGAATGATTTGTTGGATTATTGTACATCAAAACATACATCAACAGAAAAGGATTTTTCAAATATTTTTATATCAATTGTGCATAAATCGTTAATAGAAAGTTTTACTAGTAATCCTAACGAACGATATATACCACAGTTATTCCTAAAGTTAATACCATTTTTAGATTTAGATATCAATTGGATTAGGACTGTGTCTTTTTTAATGGTTTGTTCTATTTTCGCCTTGATATTTCTATTTTCAGAATGTTCAGTTTATTGTGATGCTTTCCTGATATTAAGGCTGATGGATTATGTTTCTTTAACAAATTAGACTATTAAACTATCCTGGTATATTTTTCTTTTAGAAATAAGGTATGACTCTATTTATAATTTTAGCAAATAAAAAATGAGAGTCGCGCTCTTGAGGTGAAAAACATCATGAATACGTGGATCCTACAAATGAACTACCCAGTTGTGACCCTCATTAAAGTCAGCAACAATAACATACGAGCCACTCAGAAACGCTACCTCACTAATCCTAATGCCGTAGACCCGGGCAAATTTGTCTCCCCTTACAAGTAAGTGCAATCTGTTCTTTCCCGAGTGATAGTCCCTTAATACGTCATCCCTAGCAGAAAAATGCATGCTTTCTATAAAATAAATTCAAACATATATTGTTTTCTTACATACATTTAGAATAATTTATTTTACACTAACCTGACAATAATTTGATGAACCAAAAGTAATACAGATGAATAATAAATTTTCACCCGATGCATTTGTCTCAGCAGACATAACATGCATCATAAGTCTTCACTGTGAAATGACCTTAGCATGTTCTTTATGTGGGCATTGATTTCCTATCCAGGACATAAAAATCCGCCTCGTCACGTCTGCATTTTAGGCTCTTTGCACAGACGTTATGTGAATACCACCCTTTATTTATTCATGTATGTGCACATTGTGATGAGTATCCTCTTGCTTGATGTATGATGGTGATTGTAAGCCTTTTTTGTTTCACAATTATAACTAATATTAGTATCCATATGTTGTAAAGCGCTTTAGAGTAATTTTACAAATTATATAGGGCGTTATATAAATGTTGTATATTATTATTATTATGATTTCATATACAATCCTCGGTTTAGACGGTATTTTTTTTATATTTTAGAGATCCAGTGTATGAAATAAAATATAAACAAATGTCATCTTTTAAGTCCTTTATTCTATTTTGTAAACAAACCTTTTGTTTTACTCTCTTTCTAATAAAGATAACAGAATTTCAACAGATAGGTTTATAACAGCGCCATTATGTAGGTATGTTTATAATAACTTCATTCTTATATTATGAGCTACAAATCAACAAAATGGTAATGCACATATATACCCCCCATCATCCTCGATAAAACAGAGGTTATGTACACCAAAAGAATCCCGCGACAGCGTAACGGTAAAACTGGCTGATTTTGAATTCGAGCGTCGCTCCTCCGTAATCTTTAAAGGGAAGATGTTAGTCTAGCGATTGGTCAGGTTTTGTTTTACCTCAGACCAATTAAAAAGCTATCCGAATGCCTTCAATTTTGCAATGGCATATTCCAGGGATGCAGAGAGCGTTAGTGAGCGTAACCCCTGGAGTATAGAGGATGATATGCCCATATAAACAAAACATCTATTTGTGATAAATAATAAATGACAATAATTAAAAGATGAAAATGCCAGAGTGTAAGAAAAACAAATACAGTTATGTATAATATGGAACCCTTTAGTATAAATACTGCCTACGTACCATATTTAGTATACATTTTTTAATTTTAATTTTGCTACTACTTAACCAAACTAATTATCTCCCATGGCCTAAGACATATTACACGATCCAAAACCTTCAACCTAGCAAATATTTAGGCAAAGTAGATACGACATCATTGTTATTTCTGACAGTTCATAGATAATATTCAATATCACAAAATTCTTAGATTGAATGTTCTGAATCCTTTACTCCCTGCCACATTGCGACTTTGTGGCCTCTTGACGGACGACAACAATACAAACCTAGTCAATATTTGTCTATACAAGCAGAGCTAAAATTACATTCAATTAAAACGCAAAATAGATGAAGGATACCAGGGAAAGAAAGGGTTACGCTCTATATAGATACTTACAGAAAAAATAATGACGACACGTAGCACCTTTTAACCAAGTGCACTTACTTTTCCGCCTGTCAAACGTGGTATGTATGAAGGAATATCGTTTATAAAATACACCACTGATTTGTTTTCATTATAAATGTGAAATTTACCTGTACATCGCTTAATTTTGAAATTCATATAATTTAGGTAAAATAAAGCACCTTCCATTCTGTTTCAACGGTAGTGTAGACCGATTTAGATGTCTACCTGTTTGGCCGCTAGCATCAGCGACGAGTCCTACGACAAACCAGCTGTATGGTGTAGTGAACTGTGGCATGATGTATCTATTACCCAACTTTATAGGTGCCATCACGTGCATGTCTTTCACGTTCATATCTTACATAAGAATAGTCTTATATGTATACACTAGTCTTAACTTTTAGTATCTAAAAACTGTCATTTGATAATAAAAATTCACGTTCAGAAAGCTGTCAAATTAAGGGAAAATACCAATTCCGTTCAAAAACGAAAGTAACGCTGATTAAATGTGACCCTTTGATATCATATAACAGTTTTTAAAGACTATAAAGTTCAGTCTGATTTACAAACATGTCTATATTGAAATTGAGTCAGGCCCATGCTAATGATTTAAATGGCAAGCTCTTTCTCAAAATTTACAATACTGATATAAACATTGTAAAATCCAGTTCCACGCTTCTTCTATAATAGCATTTCCCCATCAGCGTTAATCGTTACCACATATCAAATCTAAATCCATTACATATTGGGCATGTTAACTCTAAACTGTGAAAGGAAAGCGAGATTATGCAGAAAATGAAATATTGCAATTAGGGATATCGATATCAATATTAATATCTGTGTTACAAAGTATTTAAATATAAAAAAATGAAAAAAGAATTTTATTTTATGTTTTTAAATGATAACAGTGGATGCCCCTATATACCCTTACCTGCATAGATTTGCACGTATCTCATTCATTTCACATTTATATGAAACACAAATGAACGTACCCAGATTCAAAGCAATAAACAATGGCCTAGTACCTATGAATACATACGTGTTATGTTTGCAATCCAATTCTACCAGCACACTGCTGTTCGAACACTTTAAAACAAAGTTCAAATGAACAAAATGTTGTTCCCCTTTAATACTATTCTGTATTCCCAATATGATTCATTCTATCATAAAATCATATACGCTATCTATTTCTAAATGGTAAAGGTAGCATGTGCCGAATACAGCTGGTCGACATTGTAGTTGGTGTATTGGTGCAGTAACCAGAGATATCATAATGAGAAAGGCTATGACAGATGGGAATTGGTAAGATCATTCCATTTTAGTCGGAGATCTCCTCTTGCTCGAACCTGGTCTGGTAAGATGACAATAACATTGTTTGTATCGAAATATTTTCAATGAATGTGGACCGGAAACACTAAATTCCGTCACCATAAGATGACCTTCCGGTCCAATTGCGCAAGTCTGAACTGCACCTGCCTCATCGGAAGGTCCGATGAGTTGTTTCAGTAGGACCCCACGTTCAGAATATAAGTTTACTGTGTGATTAAGGGCATCCCCGACGATCACCTCTCCGGCCATATTAACACAGATACCAGACGGTAACATTGACAAGCCGTCTCCTGTAGACATCGGATTAAACTTGTACAGAGCTTTGCCACCGTATGTAAAGTACTTGACCGAGTTGTTGACTGCATCACTTACGATCACCTCTTCCTTGTTGTTAACACAGATGTGACACCCAATTTTGTCCCGAGCTGATCCCCCTACAGAGAAAGCGTGGACCAGCTTCCCACTTCGCCTGTACACCTCTATTGATCTCCGGATGGTAGAAACAATTATGTTGTAGTCTTTATCACTTGCGATGGAGAAAGGTTCATCTCCGGTTGGAAACATAAATTTAAATTGTCTTCTTTGCGAAAAAACCTGCACTCGTTTGTTTCTCTTATCTGCCACAGCTAAGTCTCCATTCGGTAGTTCAGTAACGCCCGAGGGTTCGTTGAACTGTCCTTCACCAGTGCCTTTGGAGCCGATCTTCTTGATGAAGATCCCGAATTGATTGAAGATCTGAACTCTGTGGTTCATTGTGTCGGCGATCAGTATTTCGCCGTCTAGTGTCACGGATAAGCCACGAGGATAGTAGAAGTCGCCGTCTCCTCGACCCTTTATGCCAAGGTTGAAGAGAAGTTTATCAGGCCTGAAATACGACGCAGATGTTATTACCAATAGTGTCAAAGTTTTAAGGAATTTTTCAAACAAGGCATACAAGTTATCTCCCTCTAACGTTATTGATTATTTAAAATTCAAGCTCTCACAGACTATTGATTACGCTATGCATAATATGTTTACTGAGATACCTTGAACACCAGAGGCAATACTTATTACACATCGGTGAGATACAACACTTTTTGAATAAAGTAGAATCTACTTGCAATAAATATTATTAATATCAACATTAAATAAAATAAGGTTTTCTGAATGTTTCCTGTACTTAAGTAACGTTACCGTGTGCGATAACTTATTGAATTGTAATGTACTTACGCGGTGGTGCCCTGTGGAGTGAGCTCTTTTTCTTGGTTATGGAGGTAGTTGACACTTCGGTATACCTGGCCAAGACCGTGGGAAAACATCCAGGCCTCCCAGTCTTTTTTCTCTGTCAAATCCTTAACGGTCTCCATCCGACAGTCGTGTGCTGTAGAGTTGTAGACGTTCGGTTAGAGGTTATACCATTTTATTAATTATCTTCAATAAACATTCGATAATAAATGACTGATTCATGTACACCATTTTCTTAATTATGTTTTTTTTTATGTTTACACATCATACACAAAGCCTTTCATTGCCCCAGTCTTAAATTCTGAAGTGAAATAGAAAATAAAACGTCCTATTGCAACAATACATGAGAAGATGATTAAGTTGCTACGAAAAAATACAAAGTCGGGAACCGGGGAAACAAAGACGGAATGACAACCACCTTCAAACATTTGAAATAGGCTTTCTTACATCGTGGTCTTCGCCCAAAGATGTGTGGCGCATTGTCCCTGTAGATTTCTCTGAAGGTGGTGATGGGGTAGCGTTGTTCTGGGGAGGTGTAACCGTGGCCATACAGCCGGTACCGAGACAGGTAATCTACCATCGTGACTGTAAAAACAACAAAATCATCTTCATCAGAGGTAATATCAGGCAAAGTTTAAAGTTTCTCTTACTGTAATGGCCCTTGTTGGTTCCATTATTCAATCGAGTAAATAAAACGTAAAAGCACGAAGCAAGAAAAATATTGGTATATTGCTTGTGTATATATACATTTCTGTCGAGCTTCACTAGTGCAGAGATATTCAAGTTTAAATAACCACATTAAATGATATTTTCATAAATATTTCAAATGACAACATTTGCATGTCATGGCGTAGAAATGTTGTAGGGAGAAAGCAATAAGCACTTTACATTGTTATAGCTCTATGGCAATGCAAATCCAAAATACAATACTTAGATCCTTAATAGACAACTCCTAGATGATACACAACTCCCAAATTTACAACTCCCAAATACATAACTAACATGTACAGCTCCCCTTTTCTCAGGGCCCACACAACTTAAATACACAATGTAAATATACAATTGTCAAATACACAATGTAAATATACAATTGTCAAATACACAATGTAACTATACAATTGTCAAATACACAATGTAAATATGCAATTGTCAAATACACAATGTAACTATACAATTGTCAAATACACAATGTAAATATACAATTGTCAAATACACAGATCTAAATTATACAACTCTAAAATACCAGAGACTAAGAGACACACACATTAAATGTCCAATCAATGCTCTTTAAGATTAGCGTCATGCTGTAAACTGAGTGTGTACCCTTATCTTCAAAATTATTATAGTAAAATATAATAAAATAGAAATAAATTCACAATATTGTCCATGGCTTATAACCATAAAGATCTAGATGTTCGATTGTATTATGTCATACACGTTATTTAACTGTCAATTAACCAAATCATAATCATTTACTTAAACTTAATCGTATTGAACGATTACAGAATCGACCACTTTAACGGTCAATTAACAATAAAAAAACATTTTAACTGTCAATTAACGATAATTTAATCAACCACTTTAACTGCCAATTAACGAAAATTTTATCAACAAGTTTTACTGTCAGTAAATTAACTAATTTAATTTTCAATACACAACTGAATCGACCACTTTCTGAACTGATAAACTGAATTCGTGATATATCCGTTTTGTAAGCGGAGATAATGTGTCGAAAGTCTGGCTAATTAAATCAACGTTCTACCCCACGGACAATAGTTCTCGCATCGCCGATATCATTCCATCTTTTTTCCTTTAATCCAAACAACCTAATAAACTCAACAACAAGGCAATCCTTACCAGTATAGTAGGATGAATAAAATAAGTTATTTCAAATCATTATGAAAATAACGTATATTATCTTGGGGTAGAGGCACATGATAAAACAAATATTGAATATTTGATAATAAACAGTATTTCAAGTATCTAACGAGTATAAAGAAAATTTTATAAAAACATTTTTTTTCAATGGCATACGAGCTAGCTGATTGTGCTTATCATTTGATAAGTGTTCCACTTCTAAACCAGTTTTATTTCTCTGTGACTGCACTTAGCTATATAATATATAAAAAAGACTCCATTTATATATAATGACTCCATTAAATGGGAATAGAATTCATCTGGTTTTAATTTCGTGTTTATATTGAATTCTACTATACTTGTATGTTCTAAATAAAGGACGTCTAATGTTAGAAATTCGTCTATAGAAAAGAAAGCTATTCAGTAGATTTATATCAGGCCATTTATATCAGGTCATTTATAATGCCATAATAACATTATAAATCTCAACCACCATACACGACCAGCATTCACACTGCCAAGGAACTATATCCGTATAAATGTCAGGTAACATACAATTTCACTTAAGAATCACGTGCGTTGTAAGAAGAATACGACTCGGGTTTAACATCTTGTATAAACACAAGAATACACATTTTATAATCCCTGTACCTGGATATCTGTTTAAAACCTGGACATCGGTAGAACGACAAACAGGATTACCCGTATAATGCCGTGCCACAATCACCTAGCGGTGAAGTAGCTGGTTACTGCCATAGTCCTTTTGGTAGAAGCAATAGGGAATGTTTGCACAAAAGCAAATTCTATATTAGTTTTAGACAGGAAAGCGCTATAATTGTCCGACGACGTATCAATAAGTACAGGGTCGGCAATATCCTGATCGGGTGAAACACGAGATGGTCACAAAATCGATAACCAATGTAATAAAAGGGTTATCCTAACTGGAGTGTTCTGTGTGTTTAATTAACGTGAATACCGGTTAGGCGACAATCCTTTTTGTAATGCATTTTAGAACTGGTTTCCGCTTAACTTTCTAACAACTATTTTACTACAAGAATAATAACGAGGTTGCAATGATAATACCCGGATGTCTATAGTATCATCACAACAAAAAGTTTTAATTGATTTAAGAATCATGTTAAAAATATCAGTTTATAATTATGTATGTGAATTTACTAATACGCATGTGTCTCCTTAAAAGGTTTATTTAATATTAATTTAATCGAATCCCACATGTACATGTTTAATTATGATGCATTAAGGTATTAAAGAGATGTTCTAATCATTATTTCTTTAAAGCTTTGTGTATAAGACGAAAGTAAAACTTCATCTACATTTACATCTGATCCTTAAGGTAATTTCCTTAAAACTACAAGCACAAAACCAAAATAAATATATATGGGTATAATTCGAAATTTCGATATACATGTGAAGTTTTAAATCGGACAAACGTAGTAATATCGAGAGCTGTAAACACACACCGACAATTAATAATAAATGGCCATTATCAGAGTATCGTTTCTATAGCTAATGGTATGTAAATGAACAATAGGATCATTCTCTTTAAGATTTCGTCAGGCTATTATAATGTCACTTTAAACGTCCTGATATTGTCAACATTTTACCGTATAACAACTACTGGCCATTCCCCTGAGCATTTGGTTTTGTATATATGTAGGTTTCACAGCGGACTGTGGTTAAATATGATCCTTCTAACATTCATTAATTATACATCAATACAATGTGTATGATAATCAATACCGGACGAAGGCAGGACAAGAATTATACACCTGAGTCAACCATTTCAGTTACATATCACAAATCAATACAACATATCTTTTACTTCTATTTACATATTAGAAAATCGAATATGTAAAGCAAACTATAAAAAGGAAAGTAATGCTGTATACCTTACATGTTTACGTGGGAGAGCGTTATATACAGCTATATAAAACTACTGTTAACTTACCTGAAGTGTTAGCTATTTAAACCTGCCAGGCAAAGACTCGGTTTGTAGGTAGATAATCATGTGTTTTACTTGATCCTGACTGTAGTTGGTACTACCTATCATTTTGCCAATCTGTATAGCGTATATTTCTGTTACAATCGATGAACTACAGTTTGAATAGGAAAGGCTGTATAGGGTTATTATTAAAACGTTTACAATCCTTATTATCTCCACGAAACTTAGGTATAGTTCAGTGGGATATTGGGGTAGGCTGTGATCCTTACATATAGATCTAAATGTTTTATAACATATATACCAATATATAACTCCAGTAGATTAAAGATAAACAGCAATAACTTAGTTTGTGACGAGACAATCATTATTCACGTACCATATGCATTCTGATGTTTATCTTTTAAAGTACCTCACATCTACCGAATCACTGAATACATATTGCTAATAATTTATATATATTTTATAACGGTACAACAATGTAACATATCGTTATCTATAAATGCATACACTGTTCATCATCAATAAGACTACTGAGAACATAGAGCTCCAGCTTTACAATATATCTATCTAGATCGCACACGGCAAACATTTGGACGAAATGAACGCTTGTACAAACTAACGCATTTATTGTATGACAAATCTAAAAGCTGAATGTAAGATTGAACGACCATTGTAGTCGAGATACAGACATTTGTATTAACAGGTGTGAACTATACAACACAGGTAAGAAGTACGACTGTCAGGGCCTGATACACGTGAGTTTACAAGTTAAAGGATATACATAAAAATATAGCTTTGTAGATAATACCGTGACTAATCTCAATTACTGTTAAAACGTTCAATCTAAATTAATACAAGTATGTTACATCCTATTTACGTGTTATTGATTTGTAGTAAATATTAACAATTAATACGAGAACGCCTGAAGATGCTCAATTAAATACAATTTAAGCCAATCAAATAGCTACTACTATATATCGGTATAAGACACCGCCCTTTTAAATACACATGTGATTACAGGGTAGTGTAATACATACAAACAATACTGTTAATGTAAGTAAACAGATACCTGTTTCCACCTGGGACTCGTGCTGGATAGTTGATCCTAACTCTTAACTGTGATCCATGTCCCGTCTATCTTAAATCGCCACCTCTCCACCGTTCAGCACGGAAGCTTCGTTAGCAACGGAAGTAATGGAGAAGTGACGTGACCTGACCTGTTGGGGTACAATATCACCCGGGTTCATCGCGCATGCTTTTTTGAGGGATTGTATCGAGTCTTAAGCACTTCTAATTATAAAGTCAGTATACATTTAAATCCCACACAATCGGATAAGCTGTAATATAATAAACTAGAACAACAAAGTGTGGATAGACTTAAGCTTGTTTATCGCCTTATGTTTACTGTTGAGTGTAGTGATAATACACCGTTAGCCTATATACAGGGAGAAGGATAGTGTGAAAATGATAAGGTGTTCAAGTAGATTTAACATTTGTAGAGCACTGTTAAATACAATAAGGTTATCTTCTTAATTGATTTAAAAAAGGGTAAGATTGATTTTAATATAGAGAGGATAATAAAACATGTTTTTAATGATAACACTTCAAACATGTCAACCTTTGTTTTGTTTTGATTATTCATGAAAATATGTGAATAAATTAGAAATTGGCTACATGAATGAAAATTTCGTAAAGGAAACTATTCAACGTCCAATTAAATATATTCAACTTATTTTATTACTGATTTATCTTAAACTACCCATCTAATTGCACCGTATAAGCCAACACATCATATTACAGCTTGGGGGTTCGACAGCAGAGATACGTTTGAGAAATAGGACCAAGCATTGGCAACTTGTGCGGCACTAAAACATTACTCAGCTTAACACGCCACCTCTGTCCGGGTGTTAACAACTTAACACGTCACCTCTGTCCGGGTGTTAACAACTTAACACGTCACCTCTGTCCGGGTGCATCAGAACACTTGATGCATTACCAACAAAAACATAAACTAAAATTATCTTAATTACATATAGTTACTTAGTTTATAATTGGGTATGCAACAAAACTATAAAAAAAATCAGACAGATTACCTGCAATGCATCTTTGCCAAACACTTTCAGTACATTGTATCAAATTAGGATAAACACAAAACGAAATGAAGCGACGTAAAGATAGTTTAAATTTTTTGTAAATGGCCACAGTTTTATCGCAAATTGTAAGTACGTCAATGTTTTCAGTACTTGATGAAAACCAAACGTGGCACAACATAGATAAACACTATTAGAATGCTATTAATTTATCTGAATCCTTTACAATTTGGTAACATACCGATTTTTAAGACACTCTATCTGAATAGACTTAGGATTTTTCTGTAGGTAATATTTATCTACCTAATAAAACATATGTCCCATCAGAACAATTGTTGAGGTTTCATATTTGATTACAGATTGTTTTTGTCTTTAATCCTTTCGGTAGATGTGTACTGTACCCAAACACGACTGACGTTGCCGGGATCCTGGTTTACGTGCGTAGAACCTCCAATGATACCGTTTGGCGAGGCGAGAGAAGATGGCACGTGAATTACGTAAATCCCATTTTGTAAATTACAAATAATATTAGGGGATTTTGGTCCAAGCCTACTGAAATACCAATCCCTCGACTTGGCCTTTTTTTTTATACACGAAGACATTAAAAGCTATTACCCCGTGCAAAAGTATCAGAGATTGGTATCCTTATGTAAACTTATATCAACACAACATCCTGAGCATTACTGTGTTTAAAGGTCTTCTCTTAATATTGTATTCCCTTCATTACTAATATGGATGGTCACGACAAAAATATATGATAAACACTATATATGATTACAAGCAAGAATATTAAGATTAATTAAGAAATTATTTTAATCTTAATGAGGAAATGAAAATGCTTCTTAAAACTGACACTGGTTGACAACAAATCGAATATAAATTTTGTGAATCACATCATAACATGATACTGGTTAAATAGGCAAATCACACTAGACGTTGACGTTACATTATATTCTGATTACACAAAACAGCAGCTATTACTTAAAATAATATGAGGATAGTTTATCATGTATTTTCTAGTTTACAGTAATATGCATATTTTATGTCAAATATAAGTTTGTATCAAAAATAATTAACAGCATCGGTTATCAGATTAATTAAGACAATAGATATGCAACCACAGAACGACAATCCAAGAATCGAGTATTACAGCACTAGCAACGAAATTTGCCTAATGTTGAACGTTGATAATTTCATTTAAACTTATTTCTGAATATTTCGTGTATTTGTACGATCTATATTCCACTGTTAAAAGACTGTTGTTCGCTGACAAGGACATGATGGTGGCGCTATACATATCTGCCAACAGAGCGATGTTGACTCTGTTGTTAACAGAGATATATGAATACAGTGGACTTCCTGCTTACATGTAACAGGCATGTCTCGGTGTAGAAATAATCGACTTCCTGTCTAGCAAGGAATGTCTCTGTGTAGAAATAATCGACTTCCTGTCTAGCAAGGCATGTCTCTGTGTAGAAATGATCGACTTCCTGTTTAACAGGCATGTCCCTGTGTAGAAATGATCGACTTCCTGTCTAGCAAGGAATGTCTCTGTGTAAAAATGATCGACTTCCTGTTTAACAGGGCATGTCTCAATGTCGAAAAGATCGACCCCCTGTTTGGTTCTGGTTCTGCTCTGTTATTATAACTCGATTATGGTTCTTATCCGATGCAATGTCTGTTTTAATCTTATGACCAACGCCTGCATCAGAATACAGTGCCCAACTAGTTCAGATAAGCGAATAATTTATTCTGATCATGACCTTTTCTTTAAATGATAAGAGACATGTCACATATAGTACATGTGTTCTGCAATAGCAAGAGACATTCGGCTCCATGTCGTGCATGGATCGTGCATGTTAATGATCTGACTGTGAGCTGGATATGGAATCGATACATCCGTAAAACAGTAAATCACCCTGTGTTGTTGTCTTCATCGCGTCCTATTAACGAGACAACTGAACGTGTAAAATGATAGAAAATGTCAATATTAGGCCAAGAATAGAACATTCGGATGAATCATTGCATTTTATAAAACTCTTTTGAAAGAAAAAAAAATAAGAAAACGTAATTTAACATGATACAAAACGCATGCCCATATAGTTCTAGAAGTATATTTGGTATATCTGTAACTGCATTACGCATGCCATGTCTAAAACTGACAGGAAGATTTAGACGTTGCCAGAAACAGGTCGCCGCTACATTTATTTAATAGAATACGAACTAATAGCTCGACTGTTCTGGCTTTTTATTCCATTTGAATTGTTGGCCTTTACAAGACTGTTTTAATTATATAGATGCTTTTTGTGTCACAACTAGAACACTTCCTTTCGTTTTAGCGTGTGTTCGTCATCCCAGAGCCGATACACGTAATGCCACGCTACCATAATTGGTACAATTTTGACAGTTAAAAATCCTGATCTTTTATCCGAAATGTTTCTTGATTCTTGACAAAGACTATCATTGATAGTTCATTTCAGGAAAAATTCTGAATGTAGGAAATTTGTTTTTAAATGTAGAACGCCAAACTCGGAGTGAAATTTCATCAGATTTTTGGCCATGATGAGTAACCAAATTGGTACACTATATCACAGGCCATGAAACTTGTATTTATCTCTACTAGTTGATGTGCCAATTGCAACATTATATATCTTTATAAATACTGAACTACAATTATATATATACACTTATCTATTATCACGTTATAAGAACCAGAATTAACACGTTCAAAATCCTCTAAAATTTCGTTGACGTACGTCGTTTCTGCACTTCTTCTGACATGTTTAATTTGAAGTCATCGTGTTCTCTTAAAACGTTGTTTAAAACAAAACTATTTGGTGGAAAGGCTAATGAATATCTCTTTTGTTATACCGTCAGAGGAAAATACACGAATTTAATTTTAAAGTACTATTCAAACCATTTTCTGACCGTGTACCAATTTGCGTAGCTTACCAATTGTGGTAGCGTGACGTTAATAGTTTTGTACCACTTTGTAAGCTTAACAACAGACCAAAGAAGGGTTTTGGCGATCATCATCATCATCATCATCATCATCATCATCATCTTCATCATCATCATCATCATCATCCTCTTTTCTATTCTATAAGGGTTCGGGTTAAATGGCAAAACATCGGTAACAAAGTTTAACTGACACATTCTGTGAAGGTGGACTAAGATAAGGTATTGCATCACCGCCTTGGAAGCATGTTACTGCGTATCACTAGATAGCGCATACATTTACAACGGCTATTAAAGAGAAATGATAAGATACTCAGCCGGCCCCTCAATTTCCTACTCAGATATGATTCGTCCAGGAATAATTTGAATGTTTCGAACTTACTTCTCATTTTTACTCCAGAAATTCAATACACTGATACTCCTCTAATTTGATGTCATATCTAGGCATTTATCATCAAAATAACAATGCTGGTATCACCACCACCGAGATATATTAAAGTGAACACATCAACCAAGGACTCCTCGATCCTGAAAACATTCTCTGGAATAGAGAATTGACCATGATAACTCTATAAGTATGGAAGGCTCGTAGGTTACAACAGAGGAAAGAAAGAAATAAGCTTTTAAGATTTCTTTTCAGACTATTTAGATGTTTTCAAACGCATGGTTTTGTAAACACATGATCATACTGTCGTTGTCCATTGTTCACGCGTTGCATTATATAACTTTACAAAGATCATAGAGTGCTTAGAAAAATCAAAGGTCAGGCCTTCCAATGTTTATCATTTAGGTCAGCTATTTAGAAAGCTTCTATTTTTTCGTTCCGATAGAATTTTATTTGATATTTTGATCGAACCCCACTCTAGATTCTTCGAAGCTACGTATAATAAAGAGGGAATCTTAGTAGCAGGTGCCAGCATATCGCAGAATGATAAATGATGTGAGAGGATTGTGGTTTTAATGAAGTAATTACAATATGTCTTCTTCTGAAATCAGATCTGTGATAAAGTATGTTTTTGGATTAGAGGCCTAATTAGAACGAGCTGCACTCTTTGAAGATTAACGATATGAAAATACTAATTTATAGATAGAGTGAAGAACCGCTTTTGAATTCTATATTTCATTCGGCTTTCAGTGAAATCGAATTTCAAATTCTAAGTATGTGTACTCCTATACATAGTAAGGTAATTGTTTACATAAGGAAAAGATACTCGTACAACAGTCAATCCTATTCGAGAGGCCGACTATTGTGAGAAACCACGTGTTTTTAAAATGCACTTTTTACTGAAAAATCTCCGTTAATGTCATTTTACCTAAACCTGTATTATGAGACCACATACAGTGAGACACTTTAAAGACTTCTTGAAAGCGGTCTCTTAATGCAGGTATTGCCTAGTAACGGTATCAGTTTACAAGAAATACTAAGTATGAGAGCGTCTATTAAAATAAATTTTCCAAACAAAGAAAACGTTTTCCTGCACCACACAAAGTAAATGTTTTACTGCAACACACAAAGTAAACATTTTACTGCACTACACAAAGTAAACATTTTACTGCACCACACAAAGTAACCATTTTACTGCACCATACAAAGTAACAATTTTACTGCACCATACAAAGTAAACATTTTACTGCACCACACAAAGTAAAAATTTTACTGAACCACA
>JAUMHH010067103.1:0-18221 GCA_032359455.1 Chlamys rubida
TAGTGGATAAACTGTGTAGATATGGATGAACCGTGTATTTAGTGGATAAACTGTGTAGATATGGATGAACCGTGTATTTAGTGGATACACTGTGTAGATATGGATGAACCATGTATTTAGTGGATACACTGTGTAGATATGGATGAACCGTGTAGCTAGGGGATAAACTGTGTAGATATGGATGAACCATGTATTTAGTGGATAAACTGTGTAGATATGGATGAACCGTGTATTTAGTGGATAAACTGTATAGATATGGATGAACCGTGTATTTAGTGGATAAACTGTGTAGATATGGATGAACCATGTATTTAGTGGATAAACTGTGTAGATATGGATTAACCGTGTAGCTAGGGGATAAACATGAGGCTTCTGATAAACCATGTAAATATATTAAGTAGTTATTTATAAACCGTATGTTTATGGATAAACTGTGTATATATGAATAAAACATGTAATATGTAGCTATGGAAGAAACATGTGTTAAGATGATAAACTGTGTAGATATGGATGAAACATGTTTTTAGATGATTAACTGTTTAGCTATGGATGAACTGTGTAGCTATTGATGAACAATGTAGCTATGGATGAACTGTGGAGCTATGGATGAACTGTGTAGCTATTGATGAACTGTGTAGCTATGGATGAACTGTGTAGCTATTGATGAACTGTGTAGCTATTGATGAACTGTGTAGCTATGTATGAACTGTGTAGCTATGGATAAACAATGTAGCTATGGATGAACAATGTAGCTATGGATGAACTGTGTAGCTATGGATGAACAATGTAGCTATGGATGAACAATGTAGCTATGGATGAACAATGTAGCTATGGATGAACAATGTAGCTATGGATGAACTGTGTAGCTATGGATGAACTGTGTAGCTATGGATGAACAATGTAGCTATGGATGAACTGTGTAGCTATGTATGAACTGTGTAGCTATGGATGAACTGTGTAGCTATGGATACACTGTGTAGCTATGGATGAACAATGTAGCTATGGATGAACTGTAAAGCTATGGATGAACAATGTATCTATGGATGAACAATGTAGCTATGGATACACTGTGTAGCTATGGATGAACTATGTGGCTATGGATGAACTGTGTAGCTATGGATGAACTGTGTAGCTATGGATGAACAATGTAGCTATGGATGAACAATGTAGCTATGGATGAACTGTGTAGCTATGGATGAATTGTGTAGCTATGGATGAACTGTGTAGCTATGGATGAACTGTAAAGCTATGGATGAACAATGAAGCGAAAGGAAGGCCTTTATAAATACATTTCGTCCATTTTCTTAATATATTTGATCACACAGAACATGTTTCACAAAAGAAAGATCATTTAACCCTATTAACAATGTCTGTTTTTCGTGTTCCACAAAAATTAAAGATTATCATTGCCAAATTTAGATCAATATTGATTATTTCTTTTAATAAATAAATGGGTTGTTTATTAGCGAGGATGTGTAAAAATATTTATGTATCAATAAAAAAGTAACTGTATAAATGTACACATTGTTATTGCTATTCAGCACAAGTTGCCTTAATGACATATTTCAGTTATAACAAGTCAACATATCTAGCAAGATGCTGTCCAGTTATTTCCGGTATATTTGCCCACGCCATGAACATAGAGCAC
Organism: Chlamys rubida; assembly: GCA_032359455.1. Classification (NCBI taxonomy): domain Eukaryota; kingdom Metazoa; phylum Mollusca; class Bivalvia; order Pectinida; family Pectinidae; genus Chlamys; species Chlamys rubida. Next base: position 1,649 of record JAUMHH010067103.1, read on the forward strand.
ATGTAAAAGGCGATCACCTACATCGACTGTCAAACTAGTTAAAACATATTTTATACGATTAAATCCAAACAGAATGAACACAAGTTATCAAACATAAAAGACATCCTCTTTGAAATATCAAATATACAATGTACAAAAGTGTTAATGCGACAGTAGAAACATATTTGTGATGACATATTTTTACATAAAATGGAACATTTCAATGGGTATTTAATCTACGATAGATAACAGGGGGGAAAATGTCGTGTCACTAGGTAACAACAAACAAGGTGCTTCGAGACTACCTATCTCACGATCGATTGTAATTTAATTTGTAACTTTACTTTCGTTTGATCTAATATTTGAAGCAATATGCCAATATGTTAGGTTGTTTACAGGAACAAGTATACTTTGACCTTAAACCACAGGTTCTATTTGCCTATAGCACCTGCATAGAACCTTATATAACTAACAATATGTAGCTTCTGCCTTCAAGTGTTTAATTCTCTAATCACACATACTCTTTCGTCAATTAATCTTTCTTACTTAAGAGATAAAAAAGTGTTCACAATCAAGAAGATGAACCGCTGAGCTGAGATCCATTATCTTAATTTTCTTGACCGGTTCTTCCAGTCTTATGATTAACTATTGATTCTGTCTTTCCAGCCACATATATTTGTTTTTTATAGACGATTGGACAGAAGCCCCTATTTGTTTAAATCATCATTGACAGGGTTGACAGGGTATGCAAGGACGCAGACTTACATAACAAGGTTTAGAAATCAATTGTAAAACAGACCATCTACGTAACAGACAGATTTTGCAATTTATTTGGAAATGATATATTAATCAGAACACTTAGTGGAGAACAGCGAAAGATTGTATTGTGACTCTAGACAAGTGGTCTTTCATGTATTATAATTCCACTTGGTAATTTTCAGACCACGATGTCCTTCCCCAATATATTAGTACACTTACGTATTTAAGTTACATTGTTGTATCTTAAGTTTTTTAATCTATTTGCTAATTTGAATTCTTTTGAAATTCTCTTTTACCATCTGATATATAATTTGTTCATTTCTCCTCCAAATCTTTGTTCTCTTTAGATATTAACAATCTTCCTAACAGTTGGATTTGAAGCACATTCATTTGTTACATGGTGATGCCTGCTATAGAAATGGTTGCTTGTTAAGTTCCGTATATAAGACACTTTCAGATGTTAAAAATATTTTCAAAACTTGAATTTTGATATAACCTACTTGAGTTTTCATCTGTGATTGAAGACGTTAAACTCCTTTTTCCCTATCCGTGTCACTTGAGTTTTGTCAAGCTTTGCATAGTTTTGGGTACATCTTAAGCTTCAGCAAATGAAGTTTGTTTCTGAAGCACCTATGATAAAGCGGATGTCATCAGCGAATAATGACTAGAGAGTGTCTCTATGTCAAATGAAATTGCTATAATATGGTGTTCAGTATATAAACAGTTGCTATCTTGATAAATTCATCCTCATAACAGAGATAGGAAAGATGTTTAACTGTGACTGTGAACATTTCTCGTTATAAAGTTTCATTTTTATCATTATCAAATAAAGCTTGATGAATGGCCGAAAGGAACTAACTGTACCTCATACAAAAAAAACTAAACAATTGAATTAAACACAGAACCATAGACTTGATCAACATCACTAGAGGCCTGTTTGTGTATGCGGAACAACTGGTTTGTCCGTTTTTAAATATTCTATGAATGTTATGATATTCAGAGAAGTGCGTTCAATCATATAGGAGTGTCATTCCTGATGTTTGGGGGTTTTCTTTTAATGTTTCATCACTTCCTGTTGCTATCTATTTAATTCATATTTTTCTCACTTCCTGTTCCTTCATCTCGGTTAATATTGTTTTCGCAGGTTCAGATAACCACACATTCTGCTCCGCAAATCTCAATAGATCATGAATAACAACGATGAAAGTAGTCGATACATACAGTATGTACGACGACAAAGTTATCCACGGGAGTGAATGTCGTGGGATGGTACTCTGACACATTAATCATACTATAAGAGTTGAGTATAAGGAGCTTTCTGATGTAAATACGAGGAAATAAGAGTTTAGACAATGTGCTACTCGACATTAATCACAAAAATATAGCCAGCAAGTACGAGAAATAAGTAGATTTCACTTTAATTTAGCATGTTAGTTATAAACTCATTCAAATATTTTTTTAAGGTCGAAATAAATTTGGATTCTCCGCAACTCTTCTTTGGGCGTGAATTCCCCGATATAATACAGTGTATGTATGAATATGTCTATAAGTATGCATCGCTGTTCTTTGTCGACAGACTCGGTGGCCACTGCTGTTCTTTGTCGACAGACTCGGTGGCCACTGCTGTTCTTTGTCGACAGACTCGGTGGCCACTTGACGTCTCACATTTGAAACCACCACAATACTCATACACATAAGTTATGTGACTGTGCATGTCACGAGTGTAAGAACTTACCAATCGATTGACTGAAAACTGTGTGTCATGTTACCGGATATTGCGTGGCGTAGAGACATGCCAACGCGCGGGTTATGTGGTAGTGTCCTATCCTGTACTTTAGGCGATTGGTCGTGACCTGGCCTGTTTTTGTTTTGTGATTATTTAGTTGTCTGGTGTCTGACATATCCTTGTAAAATCCGCTTTAAACCTCAGAGTAGACGATTACACAAACGTCATGAATCCAAAGTTCGATGACACCTTCCTAAATACACAATTGTCTTGCCATGTATAGCGTTATTATGCATAGGACAACAAGACATTAATGTAATAAGCAAACCTTGGTTTTCAGCAATCGTATAGCATACAATTTAATCTCGATGAATTGTATAGAGCAACTAATAATCTAAATGATATATGATTTTGAGAGTTTTACCTAGGTATACATGCATTATCGAAAATTAATTACACCAAACTGGGTCGTAACGCGGCAGGTAAGTATAACATATATACACCCATTCATCAATCTACCACATATAACAAGCTGGAATTAACGCAACGACAAATGTCTTGTTATGACAAACATAACAGGAACATTGAATGCAACGACGATCTATATTGGTGTAATAGCAACACAATCGAACCTTGAAAACGGGGATAGCCTTTCGAAATAATTATTAAAGACCGCCTTCATTTTCTATTTGTTATGCAGCTTTAGAAGCCATCATTGGTACAAATATCAATGTCTAAAGTGTTCTGTAAAAAACAAATAAGGGCAAATTGAGGAGGCGCCTTTAAATTGATTTATTATGGTGCGAATATAACTTTTGGCTGCAATAGAAACAACGTTTCTTAAACTAGTCTCTATGTAAAATTTGTAAGATAAAAATTGCAGCTTTATAGTTCAGGCCACCTCGGTGACATATTGTCCAACAGCAGAGTCAACGACCTTGAGCCGTAAAGAAATGAAGAAAGTAATCATCTTTTTTTTATTTTAGTATGTTGATATACAGAAAGCCAAACGAGTAAAGGTTTGCCAATTTCGAGGTAGAAGGCTAAATCAGACTCCTATGGATGGTTCGCTTTGTTGTTGACATCATTCTACCCAACAATTAGAGTTATCACTAATTACGAAACAGTGTGTAAAACACCAGAAAACCAACATAGAAATGCCGGTGGTGGAGTATAAGGTTGTGGATAATGTGCTGTTTGCATTAGTCTAATGTTTTAGTGTTCACTTGATACGTTTCTGCTGATTATCTTGGCGACCGATCGCGTGAATTTCCATATTAACTGAATTTCACGCAAACAAACATTACTAAACGTGTTGTTGATGAAATGAATGTCGCACTAACAAATGAGTTAACAGTTAGACGCCTAAAAATGGATGTTTGTTCGAAGCGTTATCCATTTTTTTTAATATTTTCATCAACCTTTTCAGTATATTAATGTTCCCATTATTCCTTACTGACAAAATTGTATTTATTTTACCCAAAACTACTCAAATCAAAAATTCCAGTACGATTATTTAATTTGTGTTTACTTTTGAGTATAATCAGTGTTGATGGGATCGTGAAATACAGCACAGAAAAAGTAAATATGCACTTAAAAATTATGATAATTTTCCTGAGCTTGTATGAAAAAATATCAAGTTGGATTGATGTGATAGGAGTTATTAAAAAAGATGTGTGGCAAAGTTCTTGTTTGATGAGTATTATAAGTGGTTATGGCTTCAAATGTTGCAATATCTTGGCATTTTCATTTGCATTCTGTCTAACGGTATACAACAGAACCGGCGTTACTTCCCTGTGGCTGACCATAAGAACAGAAGTTGTGACGTGTATGTCACCCTTGGCTAAAGTTTTGGTCTGGTATACTTTGATAACGTACATAAATGACATTTAACTTAAGATAAGATTGACAATTCTTATATGTTTACAGCTTCTGTTTCAAACAGAAATAATCCAGTTAAAACAAAACTATAATTCACCATTACAGTGACAAAGAGAATTGATACACACATCGTAAAGAATCCTAAAAGCTTAACGTCAACTCATCTTATGCATGATAACAAAAATGAATATTTATTATGAAATCACTATGAATAATCATTGAAATACATGGAACCATGGATCAAGATTATTTTGATTCGCTCACGAAATATGTCTCCTGCATTGACAAGTCCTATAATAAGCGATACCTTTGTAAAGTTCGTCTGCAAACATGCTTTAATCCTCATGCGTACAAGTAGGACAAAGAAATGTTCCAATCCTAGAAAGCTTTATCAGTTTTTGATGCTCAGCTACACTGACTTAAAACACTATCATTTTGACTGCCAGTATAGTTTTGCATATGTTTTAGGGAGTTTATACTGCCAATCAATCTTTGAAATGTTTCTAAGATACACATTTTAATAAGCATGTTTATAATGTGTATTACCTGTGTGCATCAAGATTGTTTTAAGAATAGCATTTAAACATCCAACGAACCAAACAAAATGGGGATATTGTGTTTTGATATTTTTTCATGGATTCCTTTTTCACACACGCACTCTCACAATCACACACACAAAGCGACACAGTTCTAGATCGAATTAACTTTGGTAACAGCAGTTCGCGAGTCATCATCATGTCGACTGTTTTGTTGTTGTATTGTGGGGCAGTGTGTGTTCCTAGCGAATTGGAGGCATGACATTTAAATAAAAACATTAAAAGGTACTCTACATAGACGGTAAGAGGACAGAGAAGGACACAAGACAGAAAAAAAATATGTCATTTGAGCCAACAAGAACGATGGGCAATCATGTTATGCAAAACTCATTAACGTGGTAAAAAAAACTACCTTCCTCCCAAGCTCCAGTGTACATAGTAATGTCGGGGACCATCGGTTTATTTTCGGCATTTACTACAAATGTTGTAGAAACTAATTGGAACTTAAACAAGTAAAACGTTGCTGTGATGAAACCCATCAGCAGCTTTTCCTTTGGCCTTCAAGGTCGCTCCGACCGCTTAATGTTAGAAGAGACAGTCGCCCTCTTAACAGGCAATGTAGTGAACCTAATTACTGTTAATTACCGCGCGTGAACATACCACTTACATACAAACACCCACTGCCTTGCCTGTCAAACTAAACAGTTTCGGAACAGACTAACAGTGGAGAATGCTGCACTTCCCGAGTAACAAATTATCATGCATCGTCATACATTGATTTTCAAAGTAATTAGGTAAGGATGGACTGGGAGACAAACTAAGAAGTAGTATGACCATGAAATATTTATCGTAGATCGAACGAGTACAGCAAGTATGAGAGGGTATACGCCGTCTACTGTTAAAGCCTCGATAGCGTCCATAGTGACAGGTACCGCAGCTCTGCAATTGGTAAAGTATCTTATTAACGAACAGCATAGCCTTAGTCGGAGAGCCAACCACCGAGTGGTATTGGCCAACAGCGGCAATAGGTATGTGTTCATTCATGGATTCTCTTATAGACTGTAATGTATTAGAAGGGACAACATATGCTGAGTGTACACTGGGTTCGCCCAGCCTCCGCAGCCCAAGGAATCCTACTCTGCATTGTCAGCGATTATGTCGATAACCTCTTCATATTTTGCGGTTTTAATGTAAATTGAACATCGACAGTCTATAAATCATCAAAACAGGCCATTGATAGTCTGAAGTCATATCATTAACAACTGTATGTAAGAAAGAAGATGTTTTTGATATATTTTGCTAGGATGGAACAGCATAGGAAATTATCTTTATTTTTAAGTTCCTTATAGTGCGAGACGTTTCAAATGTATACTATTTGTGAAACAGTTCATCGTTTATTATATTTTACATAATAAGGAGAAATACGTGCCGAAGAAAAAGGACCAAATAAATATTTTCTGTGAAATTGAAATTCACCATGGGTGGAATTGGAAATAACAGCACCAATTCTAACGCCACAGTAGTCATGGACTTTGGATTCAACTTACCATGGTGGCAACAATTTCTATTTATCACTGCGTTTTCGTTCCTTTTCATCGTCGCCGCGGCGGGAAATATCATCGTCATTTGGATTGTAATGGCACACAAGAGAATGCGGACAGTGACCAATTACTTCCTTGTCAACTTGGCTATTGCGGACACTTTGATTTCCGTACTGAACACTTTGTTCACGTTTACGTTCTGTCTGTACCAGGACTGGTGGTACGGGGACGCGTACTGCCGCTTTACACAGTTTATTAGTCTGTGTACAGTTACGGCCAGTGTTCTCACCTTCATGGCCATCGCAATCGACAGGTAAGTCATTTTATATAAAAAAAAAAATCCATCTTCAAAATAGATAATTCTCTTTAAATCAATGAAACTCATCTTTGCATTCAACGGGTAAGTTATATCATTGAAAAACATCTTCAAAATCGACAGGTCAATTAACATGAAGAAAGTACATTCTAGCCTACCCCAAAGATTGGCCTCTCCGTTGATCAAGGCACTGTACATTTTAGTTTACTCACTTTAAGTTTCATTTGAATTCTTCTGTAAGTACAATGAAGGCCAATGAAGCGGTGTGATGATCTATACTTTACCGATTAAAATATAACGTTATAAATGGTGTTATTCACAACATATAACTCAAAAGAAAGGCAACGAAAGGTCGTACCCATGGAATAAGGTTCGAAACACATCCGACCATGGGGTGACTACACTGTAGCGTGTCAGTCGTTAGATATGGTGTATGTACTTGGCTGTAGCGTGTCAGTCGTTAGATATGGTGTATGTACTTGGCTGTATATCCTTTGAGATTTAGGGTTATAACACGTGTTGCCACACACCATGTCCTCGAGAAACAATAAAACATATACAGTGGTATTGTATTACCTTAATATCAATTATGTGTAGACAATTACATATTGTATTTTTGTTGAATGACATTAATTAACATTATCCCTAAGCTTGTAACCATATAAACAAATCCCTGAAGGGAGACTAGACCTTACAAAACGTATCCTGAATGTTTTATCGTTAGGTTTGTCACTGTATGTCAGAAATTGACATTTCCATGAACAAGTTCCGAGGCGAATGCTATTAAATCAATTATCTTATAAATTTCGACAAGTATTTGCATATTAATATGTAATAGGAGTCATGAATGTATTTGCAAAGGTTTACACATATTACTAATACCACGCAATATCATCAAACTATCGATATCGATACTCAATACTTACGCCGATAATCAGTCTTGATGTAGCTGTATACAAATGTAAGTAATAAATGTATTGCCTTGTAGTCTACGGTTCAACTACTAGCGTTTTTATTAAACTAGCGCTATCATTTACCAACTACCTTTATAAACACGTGAATCATCTTTCTGTCGCTTTTCATGGAGTCCGGAAATAAATGTAAATTAGCGAAAGTGCATTGAGTTCGAGAACTAGCAATTTTAACCAACCAGGCAAGAACATTATCAGATCAACTCGAGAGGCTGGTAAACCGAGGTGTGTTCAGTTTAAAAACAAATTCATAAAACAAGTCCTTACCTGCCGTTAGTTTACCCTGTTCCTTTGTCTTGTGTGTTTTCATAAAGCAATATTCAAGATAGAACAACAGTGCTTGGTTTTATCTTTTCACATCAACCGTGTAATGAATCTCACAGAGTTTTAACATTTTCCCTGTACTGTTTTAGATAACTCGGACGATAACACAGGGAATATTTTCGATAGGATGTATCTTGTTGTAATACAAACGTCTTTTCCTCCAGCCGCTAGACCAGTCAAACGGTGATGGACTCTAGAGAGGCGTGGTAATAATCAGACCATTCCTTTTCATTCCGAAACAGTTCCCTTTTCATGTTTTTCTCGTTCGCACATTTTTACATTTAAAAATTTTCGGAAGGCGCCTCAATCAATATTAGCGTACGATGTTGAATAAAAATACTGTTGGCGAAATCTACCTTAATTTACATGATAAAAACCTGTCGAGAATTATTTCTAATTAAGTTTAATCAATAAGAGGCATGCATGCTGGGCCACTCTCTGTGTCTATACAGGTGCTCGCTGCACTTTGATTCGTCAGCTTTTCAAAACAGAACGTTATCAGATTATTGCGCTGGAATTACAGGAAAATATCCAACAGCTTCCATTTATTGAATTGGATGTATTTTTTTTAATCTTTGCCGAGAGAAAATTCAATCTGCGTAGTGTGATTTGTCGGAAGGTAACACAGCCGATTCAATCGACAATTCCTGTCTCGGTCGTTTGGCCAAGTTTGTTTATGTACTCCCGTTGACCCGTTCGGAGTACACTTGTTGTTTATGTACTCCCGTTGACCCGTTCGGAGTACACTTGTTGTTTATGTACTCACATTGACCCGTTCGGAGTACACTTGTTGTTTATGTACTCACATTGACCCGTTCGGAGTGCACTTGTTATTTTCCATGTCGAACCTGACCCCGCACTGTACGACATGTTAGGGTCGATTGAACGCGCGATACGCACCGATAACCGTTCGCATAAGAAGGTTCGTCTCAAATTCATAAGGCGTAGATCTTATTGAAAACAAATGAAATGGTTCCAGTTTTAAGCTAAATATGTACAAATAATATGTAGAAATTACTGTTGCATTGAAGGAAACTAATTAAAAAAAACATATGCAACTGATGAAACAAATAGGAGAAAACGCTATGTTTTATTGTACTTGACTCATGAGTACAATAATATATACACTAATATACGTATTAGGATAGTTAGGTGATACAGCAATACCATTATAATGTAACCTCTCGTCAATGTATCGTGTTAACAAATTACATAACAATATACTTATAATGTAACCTCTCATCAATGTATCATGTTACTTAAATAGCATTACAATTCATTTCTTTTCAATGTTGTATACCTGTCAAACTTTCACCTTTCACGGGTAAAATCCATGTTCGCCCATTGTGAACTCGCCTTTCCCATGCAATGATGCTATTTGTGTACTAATGTTTGACCTCATTGTGACAAGCGTAAACGGCAAGAGTTAACCTGCGGCGAAATGTCCTGAATAGACAGTTGTCATGTTACTTAGTTTCATTATAATGCAATTAACATTTACCCTTTTCTCACCGATGTGCGTTTATTTTTTCGCTAGGTTTCATACCTGTGTCATTAACACCTATCATTCTCTCAGCGATGCCCATTATCGTTACAATGTATCCTTTTATGGACAATAAATTACATTTTTAAGTACGTGTACTTTCATTTTATCAATGTACAGTGCCACGCTTCCCAACGCGGATGGTTTTATAATGACGTCATGATGTTGTCACTGTTTGGCATTTTCTTCATATAGTCTATAAAAACCTAATCAGCTTTTTAGTCAGTCCTAAAATTGGTTGTTACATGTAGTATTCCACAAATACCAAAGTCATCTCACACTTGCAACTTTACAATGAATGGACAACATTGAAGTATATCTTGCCCACATCTGACATATCGTTAAGTAACCTTTGTAATCCTTTTATAAAAAATAACTAAAAATAACTAAAGGATTGAGTTGGATTGTTGGTCTTATTATCAGTTTCGCCTCTGTGATGGTGTCAGTGCGTCCGAACACATTTCCTCCTTTGACCTACAACAGATCACCGTCTTTGACGATTTGTCTGTATCTTTTCTCCTACCTTGTCAGCACACAATTACATTCAATATTTGATAGCTCTTGTTCTAGCAGAGGGGACAGCTATATGTGAACTGTCTCAGCTGGTGTGTGCCGCAAAAGTGATACCCTGGAAGGAATTTCATTATTACGAACAGACGAGACTTCGTTCTAAATGTATTACACCCGACAGCAAAATATGATACAAACGGCATTGCCTTAGATCACGAACAGCCTAGACGTATATTTAAAAAGTGATTAAGTAGTGTTTTTAAAGTTTCTTCAAATAAAGGAAATGTCCCTTTTTTAACATGAAAGTAGATCCACCCCAATGTAACGTCACAGTCAGGGATATCAGTTACTATACCTGATTCTAATAGAACCGTGCGTAGTCGAGTTTTTTAACCTTTCATAGTTACAGTTTATTATATGCATAAATAATGTACAATAATAAGCTTTCTTCTTTATTTAGCTTTGTACAACTCATTGGGATTTTAACATTATGTTATTGATTATATCAAAACAAATTGTAATATTTATCCAATGCATCTATATTTCTGAAATATTATCCAGATATGAATGGTGCCTGTCTTTTGTGGTCTTAACATGCATATAAGATAACTTTGCGATGTAATGATTGAATTGAACAAATGGATCTGACAAACCAGAGATAGGTGTGAACAATTTCAATTTGTACGCCACATAAAATCAATTATTTCCTATCCCAACATACTTATATGGCGAATGCTTTGCCTGGCAGAACAGAGATCTTATTCCCTAGGAACTCGGGAACTGCATGCTAATATTGGAACAAAGCGACTAGGATTAAATACTGACATAGTAGGAGACACATCGGATTTGGTCGTATCATTTCAAGACACACAGCAACATGGACCTGACCGAATAATTCCGACGGTCGATAACCTAACAGAATGCTTTATATCTTTGCCCAATCGTCTGTCCAAATCCTCAACACTAATGTCTTATATCATGTAGATGTTTCTTTGTTGATAATATATGATGTAATTATGATTTTTATTGAAATATTCATGTCTTCCGGACAATTAAGCTACCCTCCCCTGCTGTGTTTTTGGGTTTATGACAAATGATTGGTTTATATGCAGCATTCATTTCATATTTCCTTGATTTTTTGCTTATGAAATTGAAATTGCTAGTTGTTGATGTTTACTTTGTTTCATGGTTTACTTGATCAGTTGCTTATAAAAACGGAATTGTTACTGTATTTGTCGATATTACATGACTTCAGTAGACCCTGGTGGGCATGTTCAGGATTCCACGAAATGAGATTTCACTCTTTGTCTTGAAAGAAAATGTCTATTTTACTTTAGTGTTGACCCTCCCAATTTCAAAGAAAATGTGATTGAATTTCTAAAATGGATTAATGTCAAATATAAAATGAAAGCCATTCATTTGTCATGCTGATAATATGCATTGAATTGCGCACCTTATCTCTGATCTAATGCTATACGAATATCTATCATACCTTTTTGAAGTTCAATTGTATTTGTGAAAATATAGTTCTGTATCTTTCGTACAGTCTTACAAAGTGACATCCCTTACATAAACAAAATACAATTCTTACCAATTCAAGACCAATATATGATATTTAAAACAAAATCAAGGAAGACACGTCATAGGAATTAAAACTCACGAACATTGACGTAAATAACTAAACTAATTATAACATTGACAAATTGTAAATTGAAGCTAATCAAAAATGTGTGCATCTAATATTGCAATGATTTGGAAAGTTATCAAATGCTAAATATTACTTATTATAAATATGTACTGTGCAACGAGGCGTTGAGTCTGCCACCCACCATCGACGCTTATCTGCCACATGTGCTTCAGTTTTTATGACATTTTAAGTTATTTTGCACCGATAGTGGATATCACCTTACACAAAGCTTCTTCCCTGTATCTGGTATATCAGTACACGCCAGTATGTCGGCATCTTACCCCGTCCTTACCACACGGTGTTTAATATAAATAACTAATTATTCTTTATAATGTAAACATAGACAGGTATGTGTATGGGCGCTTCCGGTATCACATGCAGCGCATGTTGCGACAACAGCGGAAACTTTAAATAGCCAACATTTGTTGGTAGATGTACTGCAACTGCTTAGTGGAGTGTACATGTGGCATTTGGAATGTAGGGTAAAAATGTACAAAATCACGTGTAGGATTCCTTCCCATCTATAACTATGGTAATTAATTAACCTACCCTTACTACTGATTGCACAATGCGTATAAGGTAATCACTCTTTCTGCAGGTTTTATCAACCTTAGAGACATATGTTTAGGAACAACTGTCAATATCAGCGTAGGCGTTTGCTTGAATTTTAAAAATTATAATTTGTGTTTTAGGGATTGTTGTATCTGCTTCGAGTAGGGTTTCAGTATAAAATTTGAGAATGATAAATACAAATCCTGAGTAGGTGGAACTGCGATCAATGATCTCGTTTTCCCCCTCCCTCTCTGTCGTAATGTCAAAGACAAAGTACACAAAACACAATGTAGCATACAGAAACAGGTGTTTAACACCGAAACACGACTAAGGACACAAAAGTGCATACACTGAGTCACGACGAAGTACACAGACTTACGAAGTACACGTTGTTCACAGAAACACGAGGTAGGACACAGAAATACTGGGTTGTAAATAGAAACACGTGGTAGTTCACATAAATGCAGGGTACACGTACATTGTATTGCACAGAAACAGGGGATAGTTCACAGAAACATGAGGTACGACACAGAAACACAGGGTTGTACATAGCAACACATGGTAGCACACAGTAGTACACCAAAATGCAAGGTTCACGTAGTACACAGGTAGGATATCGAAACACAATGTAGGACACAGAAACAAGGTAGGACATCAAAACACAATGTAGGACACAGAAACACAGGGTAGGACATCGAAACACAAAGTAGGTCACAGAAACACAAGGTAGGACATCGAAACACAATGTAGGACACAGAAACACAATGTAGGGCACATAACACAATGTAGGACACCGAAACACAATGTAGGACACCAAAACACAATGTAGGACACCGAAACACAAGGAAGGACACAGAAGCACAAGGCCGTACATAGAAACATATTTATTTGCACAGAAACACTGTCATAAGCATAAGTATATCTTAAAGCAATCACTGTATAATTAAGTCAATAATACAGGTATGTTTTACACGACTCGAATATAAGATATACACAAAAATTGAAAAACCATCTTATTACTTCAATTATTGATATAATCTTTGTTAAGGTTTTTCACGCAGGTGAAAATTATTTAGGTCACGTTCACTTCATCCGCTTGCCAATTATAAAACGCCCACTTATTATCGATATACAAAAAGTTAATACCATAACAATGCAGGTCTGGATTACAGTTCACGTATGTCTACGTTGCCAGGTTTGACAGCGGCTGCTCGCTATAAGTAGCTCTGACTTAGATTACTTAATCACCACACGTAATTTTCCCTCGTGATAAAGTATGAACTATAATGAGAACACGTGCCTTCTAATCCTGACTTGGTCCCATATACACTATATATATATATGCTACCAAACACAATTACACAGAAAGCGCTCTTATTGTATGTCAATTTATTACCAACTGTCGACTACTGGTGTAAAATTCGAGGTACACGTAGTAATAATATGTTTTAAATGACGTAAGTAGAGAAATAATTTTTCGCTGCCTGGAACGTTTCGGAACATTTCGTCTTGTTTCAAAAGCATTGAACCTTTCCCGACCTATATACAATAATAAAAATGCAAACATTTAAGAGTGAAACTATTGCTCATGGCCAATTTGCAGACCATCACAGTTTGTGAGGATCGGGAATTGCTCAATTAAGGAATAAAACACTCTTACGATTATTCGATCAGCTAAAGTAAGAGTGGTTGTATTTGATTAAGACATGTTTTAACGGCTACTTACGACACAAAGGGATGAGGTGATGTACACCTACAGAGAACGGCTGCTTGTCAGGCTCGGCTAGAATACTAATGGATAACACTTGTAACACTAATAGTTGTTCTTGATTTCATCGTGACAGTTGTTTTATCTGGCATTTCCTCTAGAAATAATGATACAGTATAACATCAGCATGCACATCGAACAATATACGTGTACTAGTTTTTCAGCACCGCTAGAGCACTAATAGCAACATGTTTGGTGTGTTTGCCGTAATGGGGAATTTTAGTGTGTCAGAAAGTGTTCAAATCATGTGTTTTTGACACTTTTCTTATTTTATTACTTTAAATTTATTAATGTATTAACACATTTATTTTCAAAGGAAAAACTCTTGATATGTTGAAATTATTCGAAATATCCTTAAAACTACCGTAAAAATATTAGCATATACCCTTCAAATAAAAACTGGAAAATATCTGCTTCTCTAATAGATGTCGTTTCAATTATCACTCCCCTTTCATGTATTATTTATGACAAAAAATGTAAAATAGCATCCGAAATATTGTGTTATACTATTCAATAGTTGTAATATTCACTACAAGTCGGGATTTATTTTTCTTCTTTAAACATATAAATAATAAGCGAGTGTTTCCTTTTTTTAAAAAAACAAAAAATATCACTTTAAATGCAGCTAACCCTGGTTTATGTACCAGGTCTGATGTATTCAAGACGTCCTTACTAGGAAGCATCAGACTGAGTTTGCGCAATTTGTAGCTTAAATGTATATTATTTAATTAAAATTAAACATATGGCATTTGTCTAGCTGAAAAAACGCTATAATTGTTAATAAAGACAATCAACCCTTACGAGTACAAATAGGAAACACTAAAAGATACACAGTAAATAAATTACATAAATAAACCCTGAAAAGTCCTATATGTATTCCCCACTGACAAAGCATATTTCACTAACATTTTTAAAGTCATTCTTTGTTTATTTAATGAAAGAAAACATTATTTTGTGGTGCTGTTTGTGTGTTAAAATGTAATACATTAAGATTGAAGGCTTATCGGATGTGTGGTTTACTCTTCAATATTACGTTGTGTTAAATTTGTATCCAAGGACGGGTATCTACTTCCAATATCTCAGGTACTGTACTGAACCATGGTGTGAGGCGTTTACACATTATCAACTAACCGTGTCTCTGTTACAGAAAATTAACGGGGATCATCTATGCATATTGTAACTGTGTCCATAAAGAAATTTCCATAACATGGTTAGCCGAGGGTAAATATACATTTATATACAACATTTATGTAGTTATGACGGAGCCATTATGGTCTGGCGGGGGCCACATGGTTTTAAGAAGCGCCGGTATATCAAGCTGTCGCCTTGACATTCGGCTTTACGATGATATGGACATACCTTAAAGGTCTTCCCTAATTCAATGTGTCGCTCGCTGACATTAGGTCTAGTGGGACCAGTATGCTAAGGCTACATGTTCTCACTACTTAGACCTTGTATATGTACAGTTATAATGGTATATATTATTTTCTTTATACTTTTATGTAACCTTTTATTGTATATTTGGGTAATATAAAGTTCAGATATACTTCTTCAGTGAAGCCTATTGAGTATTGCGCCGCCAGTCGAAGGTCGTGTCTTGAAAATCTTTCTCAGACGAAACATTAGTTGTCGTGTGTTTCATAAATTAGATTTCTATCACCTATAACAAGATCTTGATCTTAACGCTCTTTTATATAGCAGAGGATTGTCATTTCATTGTGTCGTTTTTATTACAAGCCCTTTGATAATTTATTACAAGCCCTTTGATAATTTGTTACACGCCCTTTCTTATCTCTTCTACTGAATATATCATCTTTTACAAAGTCGAGAAAAAAAACAAGAAAACACAAAAACAAAATATGATCTTGTAATTTTCAATGCTCGCTTTGCCGTCTTTTTAACCTTCATAAGACGATGGCAAAACGTTAGCTGAAATTTCGTTATTCCACCTTCTTCTCTCCGAAAGCACATTAATCCACACGCCAAAGACAGAAACAGTTAACAGAATAGAATGCGTATACATGTATGCTCATATTCATAGGTGAGATTTAATCCTAAACTTTTTGGGAAGATATTTTTTTTGGGACAAAAAAACGAGAATCTATTAACCTTTATTTGCCTTCTTCCATTTTTTCGTTCCAAAGAGACGAACATTTAAAGAATCTTCAATCTTGTTGTCTTTACCTGACGAGAATCGATTGATTTCGAGGTTGGTTTAATCTTAAATCAGTTTCAGGACATTAACGCGAAACAAAGAGAAAACATGGTCATAACAGCTCGTGTTTTCGTTGTGATATTGCGAAATAATTCGGTCGGTGTTGTTGGGTTTTTTTCAATGAAACATATGACGCTTACCATCCCGTGCACCTGGTCTTATTGTCTTGTTAATATTTCCTTTGTTTTATATTTTGCATTAGTTTAATCGATTCTGAGTTTGAATAATGGTTTTTGTTCTGGGGGGGGGGGGGAAACCATTTGGT
>JAUMHH010067214.1:0-22905 GCA_032359455.1 Chlamys rubida
ATTAAGTTTGTCCGCAATACCAATGGGTGTTATAGGACCGTAACAACATTTGCTAAAACATTCATTGCTTAAATATATATATATGTATTCACACTCTCCAGCAAAGTAAATATTGATCGGTGTACGGGGCGTTTTCTTTTAAGTCACGAATACGGGTCAAAAAAATGTTGACCAACTACCAATAATAATACTCGAGCGTTTTTAGACCACCCTTCCGGCTCGTAACGACAGAAGATTCCCTCAAGTACACCAAGTACAATTCACTTAGAACTGAGCGAGACACTTTAGCAAGAAACGACACTCGGTACCAGTAACACTCGTTATAAAAAGTCAAACCCTTTCAGTCAGTATATATAAAAAAAAAAGAGTTTCGTTCATTCCGTCATAAATAACATTCAAATATATCAGCTTCTTATCATTCTGAAGAGGAGTCCAATAAAGATCAGAGAATTTCTTTGCAACAAAATTATTAGCGCTATACCCATATTTGTTCTCGTTGAATAACGATTTCAGCCTTTCTCTCGCTTTCATGTTTTGTTTTCTAACCGAAACTACTTCTGTCTATCCAAAATAACGTTACATGTTGTTTCCGATGTTTAGAATTTCACCTCCAAATTAAAATTGTTCTGTCTCCTTGAAAGATCGGCTGCTTTTAATCTTTCATATCGAAAACTGAAACGTTGAAATTTTGGTTATAAATCGAGTGAAAATGTAATGTTTGTTTTCACACTTTCAATTTACTATGCTATTAACACCCATAAACTAATGGACTCTGTATCATGAAACCATTTTCACATTGTGATATAGTTATATGTGGCAGCACTTTAAAAGAAATCAAGTTCTTGTTCAACACAGTGGGGTTCTTAAAATTTACTTGGGACTACAAAACAATCTGTAATGGTCAACTAATTACGAGGTCAAATATATACGGCAAACATTGCAGATTGTGGTCGTTCCTTTAAATTTTGCACCTGCTAGTCATAAAAGTAATGTACTGATATGCTGATGGTCGTTTGTCACTGCGGTCAGCAAGTGGTCATTTATTTTCGCCACACGACGCCTCATCTCTGACCTAGCTAAGAATTTAGCGGGACCTCCCACCCCCCGGGGGACAAGGTTGTATACCGGTGTTTGTAAAGACCAGCTCGGGAGTAAACCAGGGAGAAAATACGATGTATTGTGTTGATACGACCCTGTTTATAAAGTTTTACACAAACACCTGTACTTCTTGGCTATTTATTGACACATAACAACATTTAGCGTTTGACAGTTTTCATCTCAGTATAATGGGTTCAGGTATAAAAACACGCCACGTTGAAGAAACGGAAGCTATCTTTAAAACTACAGAGACATTCCACTTTTATACCCGTCAGACGAACTGAACAGACTACAAACAATTACATTTGTTATTGAAAAAATGCAGTATTATTCAGAAATTACAATTTTGAAATATATTTTTCAATCTTAAAAATTAACTCATTCATAAAAAAATAACCTAAAATCAAATGAAATTGCACACAAATGTTTATGCTAATGTACAAATTTATTCATTTAAATACGAGGCCATTTCTGCGAATATTTGCGTGTCTCCAACGAAATAAATGAAATTCGATAAGATCAGTCCAGCGAGAGTTTCAGTAAGTATGTACGTGTTAAAAAGTTATGTATCTGAAGGCGATATAAGTCTGTCTAGCAAACACACACACACACAGACTATACTAAATACCCTAGGCCATTACGTACCTGACAGATAAAAGCGATAACAGCTCTTTATCCACCATATCAATGCCATATAAAATAAAGTGGTGTTTTAAATGTGGGAGGAAATGTCAAGTAAGCAAGGTTTAGCGAGAGAGTGCGACACTTAATCGTATTTTATCCCTGCAGCAAAGAATGCGATGAATATTCGTTTGAATATCTTACATTTACATTTCCACTGCAAGTCCCCATAAAACAACCACCAGGAGAAATTGCATTCATAGGGCTATATATGAGCACGATTGGATCAGTGTCATTTTGACGCTTTTCCTGACGCCTTGCATTACGTGAGAACCGTCGTAAGAAGCAAACATTTAGATGACGTTAGACTATTACAGGAATGTCGCTTACACTGACGATACCAAAACTGCCACACCGCAGATATAAGGGACTACTTATATTAAGATTATACTAATATACAGGTGTGAATTTAAGTTCAATTTCATGAAAGGTGTTTAATAAATATGGAAGGAATGTTTAAAACTTGACAATTAACTAAGCGGTCTGATACGTTTGTGTTTTATACTGTTTGTGTGTTAAGTACCATGTTGAAATCAACAACAATATATATCTTATTATCGTTCTTAATAGCAGACATAAGAAACCATTAGCATAGATATATCCCTTGCAGTACCTACAAATACACAGCTATTGTGTAAGTGACCAGGATTACAGCTATCATGAATTACACAAGAATACAAAGGACAGAGATCCGTCACTGCGACCCTTGAACTCTTCAGTATCATTGTGTTTCCATACCGACGCCATGGTTACGTATTTCTTTCTACGAGAGACAGATATATCCCTGATGACGTCACGATTACGTGTTTGACCTGTAGATACTATCTCTAGGGGTGCCTGAAGTAGGGTATAGTGTGAACAATGTACTAAAGAAAGAAGCTGTACTTTAAACAATTTTAAATCAAAACGGGAAGAATCGTGACGACCAAAACAAAGATGGCCATCAACAAAGGATAAAACAACTTGATAATATCTGTGTACTACGTGTATATCTTTTAGAATAGTTTTCAATATTTGAATTACATCCAACGCTACAAACTTAATGTACATCTGTGATCAACTTTCCTAACGTTCTGGGATAGAAAGACCGCTCATTTGAAGCATTTCTCACGAAAAGAAAATTCGCTACCAAAACCATTGCATTGCATAAATGACGTTTATGTCAAAATAAAATGCCTTTGACTTAATCTAAATTGAGATTTCCATCCATACGTTTCAACAAGCATGCCCGGTGCATTGTTGATATTTATCCTAAAAAAATCAACATAGCTATCTCGATATGATAAAACTTCGAGCAACGTAAAACGACGTCATAATGAAGCTTATTTTTAAATTGACCAAGTTCATCTTTGTAAGTGAGTTTCAGTGGAGAATACAGTATGGTAGACTGGCTACCAGCTCCTAAGCTTTTATAAAGAATTTTCTAGCTGTATTTTTTCAACCTCCTTATCTTCCCCTAGTTTGGGCATTAGGAATCAAATCACACATCTAATATATAAGTTATCGAAATTATGAAAATATGAAAGCCTTTTCTTTTCAATATTCTAGAGACGGGGTCAATCTAACTGTATGCTAGAATACACACGTCACAAACAGTTACTAACCAGACCTTTATACATTAATCATTACACATGAGTAATAGCTACTATCACGATTACGGTAACGATAGCGAAGTATCCCCTGTAGGCAAGGAGCGTTTCGTTTACTTTGACGCGTGATCCGCAATATATATAAGCCTGATGCTGACAGGTCTCGTTACTATGTGTTACAGTAGAAACCTATCCTCGCGTAACCGTCTTTAGACAAACCTCGCATGAATCATGACTGATAATTCCTCTATCTTTCAGAAAAAATAGACATACGTTACTCAATTTTCCAAAATGTTTACCGTATCCATGACAGACCAGGCGTTGCTAAGCACCCGGTACCATCTTCAAATCTAGTTTATTCAATGAGTACCAGCTTACGCTTAGTGTTAGAATAATCTCGTACCGATCCCGATATCTGAAGACGTATAAAATACATTTTCGCCTGCTGACGTAATTTATCACTGACTGTCTGATTTCTTCGTTAGACAAGAGGACGATATCACAACTTTTGTAATTTTAAAAGCGAATGGTTTAAGTGATTTCCGGATTACTTAAACAATCTACATAATGCAGTTTATGTATTTTCCAAATCACAAATATTTCTGAGTGACTCCATCGTCATTCGTTGTGTAGCAAAGATCATAATCCCCTCCCTCAAACAAGTGAAATAATGAACCAACGTAAGGAGATCACAAACTAAGAGTTGGGATAGCAAAATCCGAATGTACCTCAAATTTTAGTCAAAATAAGGTCTGTATTTATTAAACGAGACGTCATAATGTTAAAATGCATCACAGACTAACTTCTCTATAAATCCGTGTTTATGACGTGGCCGGGTAATAAACTAAACCATGCGTCCTGTATCTTATCAGATCGAGACAAAGAAACGAAGCATATCATGCATGCATATCGAGGCATTTTATTGCCTTTAATCTTCTAGAAAATGCACAGAATGGCCGGTATTTCATGTCAGACGCCGAAAATCTCGTGTATCTACAAACTCTAGGTTTAGCTGATTATGATAATGGCATGTCCTCTTCATCTGGGTGGTTTTGTATTCACACCAGTAAACTCTCTTTGAACGAAAACATGCTGTGCTTTGAAATTGCAAAGCGCAGCCATATTTTTTAGTTCGTTCGGCAAGGTTCAATATACTATTGCCGAACGCGCATGTAGACGTGTGGGCTGGCGTACTGATTTGTAAATAGGAGCATGTTGCACATGTATGCATAATGGTCACGTGATTGAGTGGGCGTTTGACCTTCCAAGTATACACTTGTGCTATCCCACACAGTATCAGCATTGATAAGCACGAACAATTAAAAAGTCAAGGGACAGAATACGGAATAAAATAAATCTAATTAACGCATAATTACCAGTATCCGATATTAAACGGTATATCAAAACATCTGAATCCTTACACTTTTCTTGTAAAAGCGAAGTAACCCATTTACCCGCCGCTTGGAGAGGCCCTCATTAGGGGGAACTGCGCTGTACAAGATAAGATAGTACATGTAGGCTTACTTAGACACACATATCGTGTCGATCATATTTCACTTCCGGCTACCTATCTAAACAAACATCGATGGATGATAGCAGGCATTGACCTTTGACCTGACTAAGATGCACTATGCCAGGTCTGCTGCAAGACCGAGTTACCATCATGAACAGAGAACGTCAGTTTTATCCGTCAGACGAGAAATCGGGGAGATATTTACAGTATTATCTGCGTCATTAAGCACTCAGGTATGCCATCAGCCTCGATCTAGATATGGATACAGATTCATTATTCATTCTACAAGGTATACACGTCTATAATTACAGTTAGATAGACCTTGCATTGTTTGGAAACTAGTTTTGCAGTTGGCTACATAAATACAATAAGTACACTTTCGTTGGTACTCGCGTGCTATCGGGTAATATTAATCTGTGACAGTTTTATCCGACATTGTGTTTGCATTACAATGTACACGTAAAAAACCCGTGAAACAACCACTAACAACAGGTAGAATTAAAGAAGAGAAAACTTAAATATACTCGTTCCCTTCAAGAAATGAAGAACATCCGGTTCTTCAAATTTTACATTCGATGGATATTAAGAAACAACAAGACAATTTGCGGATTTCATTAGTTGTGTAAGAAATGGGGATGTTTGAAGGTATCCAAAACGAAAACTTGAAAACCCCAAGACATTGTTTAATTTAAAAAATTGTTGATGTAGTATTAGGTATGTCCCTTGTACATTCACATTTACAAACAAAAAAAACGTTGTCCTCTAATTGACATAATAAGCCGATGTCATATTATGTGTTTCACACGTGACATTGGTTTCATTTTACACGTGACCTCGTAAACATGCTATCATTAGACTAAGCACAGCAAAACGACTAGGGTACTACTTAACATACTTCGCAATACTCATTACTAAAAGATAGGCCTCACATCTGTACTTGTTCTCCCCTACCAGAGAATGTTCAGCTTAATATTATTCCGAAATTTTCTGCGAATTCCTCATGTTTCTTTATCGAAATTATGTATTTTTCGTGAGGTCGTGAGGTTATTCACAAAACCAGATATTCATCCAAAAATCTAGACATTTCCACATGGCATAAGATCAAAATAGATAATTTGGGACAGATAACTGAACTGATTGGAATTAAGAATAAGCTAACCAGACTTTAGAGGTGTAGCTTTGTAATGTTTTCACCAATAAACAGCATGGTACACCGTTACATAATATTTCTATGTATACGCGTAACAACCAACCTATTCCTCAGCAGGGAGCACTAATAGCCTACAGTTTGTCCCTGGTTATAATATCTACGTTCAACCTTTTGTCGTCCTTTCAATTACTTTCCCATGCTAGATATATTAAATATTAAAGATGAAAGCCTTTTATTTTTGCCGTTCAGAAGATGAATGGAAATATATCGCCACCATCTTAGACAGCAACTTTCGTAAAAAGTTTCTAACGAGACAAAAATTAAAAAAAATATTATGTACCGATTTTTGTTTTAAAACGCTGCCTTATAAATAAATAGATATTTTATTCTTTTGATTCATGAAGAACTTTATAACCAATCATTGATTTACCCTTGTAAATAAATAATAAGTAAAATAGAAAAGAATGCGCCAGTACATCTAAAGCCAATGCTTAAGCAAAATCATTTTACAAACACGAGTCCAACCTGATCTATGAGGGTACTAGGTTTTCTTTAGAGGCAACCCTTCTAGTTAAGGTTTAGAGACAACCCTACCAGGACAGATTTAGAAACACCATACAACATAATGTATTGAGACAACCCTACCTGGCGAAGTTAAGAGACAACCCTACCATATGTGGTATTGAGACAACCCTACCAGATGATGACATTCAGAGACAACTCGGCTAGGTATTGTGACAACCCTACTAGGTGCGTTTAGAGACAATCCTACCAGGTGAAGTATTGAGACAACCCTACCAGGTGAATTATTGAAACAACCCTACCAGGTGAATTATTGAAACAATCCTACCAGGTGTGGTATTGAGACAACCCTACCAAGTTAAGCTTAGAGACAACTCTACCAGGTGTGGTATATAGACAACCCTACCAGGTGACATTTAGAGACAACCCTAACAGGTAAAGTTTAGAAATATCTCTACCGGGTGAAGTATTGAAACAACCCTACTAGGTAAGCTTTAGAAACAACTTTACCAGTAGTGGTATAGAGACAACCCTACCAGGACAGATTTAGAGACAATCCGACCAGGACAGATTTAGAAACACCATACAACATAATGTATTGAGACAACCCTATCTGGCGAAGTTTAGAGACAACCCTACTAGGTATGGTATAGAGGCAACCCTACCAGATGACATTAAAAGACAACCATGTCAGGTGAAGTTTAGAGACAACCCTACCAGATGTGATAAAGAGACAACCCTACCAGGTGAAATATTGAAACAACCATACCAGGTGAATTATTGAAACAACCCTGCTACCAGGTGTGGTATTGAGACAACTCTACCACGTGAAGCTCAGAGACAACCCTACAAGGTGTGGCATATAGACAACCATACCAGGTGACATTTAGAGACAACCCTAACAGGTAAAGTTTAGAAACATCTCTACCGGGTGAAGTATTGAAACAACCCTACTAGGTAAGATTTAGAAACAACTCTACCAGTAGTGGTATAGAGACAACCCTACCAGGTAAGAAGGCACAATCCTTTTTAGAGTATTTTTGAGATAACAGTAACAGATGTGGTTTACAAACAACTTGATCAGGTGTAGTACAGACGCTCCCATAATATAGTAAGAGGATTAATTCAGCAAAACTCGAAAACCTAAAAACCGACACTTATAAAGTACCTGGATAGGTTTAATTCTTACAAACAATATCCTAACTGTTCAGTGATCGGTGCGAGGATTAAGATTTAAACTATTGCACAAGTTATTGTCGTTGTTTTTCTTTTGTATCAGACGGCTAAACTTCCATAAAGCATACGTCTTGTTTCTATGTTAGGACTTATGCGTTTTAACCAGACTTGTATTACTTTTTGAAGCATAAACATACTAGTTTGTTTTCGTTCTTTTTATTCATTAAAATAAAGCCTACCAATTGTTCAAATAGTGTAATTCTGGTTTCAATTATCTGAAAATAGACCGTATAATATATTCATCAAAATAATTTACATTAAATGTCAAACTTTGCATATTTTGTTATGGCAAAACTAATTTATGTAAAACAGTGTATTTATATACGATGCATGTTTAATGAGTTGTTTCTGTTTCCCGAACATCCGACATTTCGTAACATTCTTCGCAGACAGATCTGCAAACATTGCATTAGGACATTTGAAGTTGCTTTCTATAATTAGCATGCCACTGGCAGTCATCTGAAAACTATAGTCTTCTTGCTTACTATTCCTACCGTAGTCTAGAAACGAGCAGATACAACACTGACGACAACTTACTAAAGGCAGTTAGTATCTCTTTTATTACACCATTCTAGGCGGGGTTAAAATCCAAAATTAAACATCGTTTTGTTTTTGTAAAATTAATGAGGAAGATGAACTTACAGATTTGTTTAAATTTACACACCACTCTAATAGTTCCATTTCTACATCTTTATTTTTTTATTATAACATTGAAATACTAAAATAGCAACTTGTGCTGATTAAAAATATTCTCTGGCAAATAAAAAACAAATAAGAGCCTGTTGGGGCACAATAAAGCCAGTCTCTACAAAACTACAACGTTTACTTTCACAAATACCGTGTTTCATGTTAAATATACAAAACGTACCTAGCTTTATGTATAACTCAGTACCTGATCTTATTTAAGATTTCTTAGCTAATCTAATTATACCGTGAACTTGTTTTCCTGAACTTCGTTACAGACCTGAGGCCTATAACATTACAGGGACGAGTGGCAGGCGTAGCTGTATAGAAGAGCAGACAACATTCCTATTACAGCAACATCAGCGGGCTTCTATCTCTCCCCACTTGTCCAATTAGGCTAATTTTAACCAGTTTCATTGGAAATAGTTAGAGAATCTTTGAAAGTATATCGGTGCCGCATGTGGCTCGAAAAACATGGTAAGAAACCGTACCCCGTCCGGAATGCATGGTTTCGACCTTGATTCTTTGCGATGCATAATGTCTTTCCTTTTGTTTTGGTGTCTCCTAAGCTCCTACTCGTATTAACATTGATTGCTGATACTATCCTTGTTTGCTGAAGACGTCAAGGTTTGTTTTCTTTTTCATTTGCTATATAACTTGTTTATGATGCTAAATGTTCAGTGTTAAATTCTATTTCACTTGATGTATTAGCATTGTTGTGAGTTCGAATTTGACCTACAGTAATTTGGAAATATCTTAAACACACGCAATTTTTATCGTAAAAAACATTTCATTGTGTTTGAATAGGGACATTGTCAAAACGAAAATCCCCACTGACCATTTACTTCACGATACCAAAGTAAACGAAACAAGTCAATTTGTCTTCACAAAGTTTATTGATTGATTGATCTATATTCTGAGATATGTAAATAATTTCAATTTCATTCACAAAGAGAATTATTTGAAGAAAACTCGCGAAAGGCAGCATCGGCGAAAATAAATCATACTCATAACGCTTTGATCAAGAAACTGCTTAAGTAAAATATATAAAATTAAAATGAAAACACAGAACAAGGCGGTACTCAGAACTCGACACGAGAAAGTATCAGGAATATAGGAGACCAAAAAACACTCAGGAAAACATCCAGATTCTCATAAAAAAGCATGACATTCAAAGACAAAGATATGGGCACCGTTGGACTAGAAAATATATCAGTGAAATACTCTTATCCTTCGATAGGTGTAGAGATGCATGTTTAATTATTATGGTGGCAAGTTAATGTTATGCTGATTTTATGTTCAGTATCTGTCCTGAATTTGTTAAAACTGCATAGCATTAAATATTTTATTATCGTAAAGTATAACCAGGTCAGCAAATGTTTACATTAAAAGAGACCGGATGACAGCATTTGCCAACTACAGGTTTATTATGAAGCTTTTCACCCTATATGTTTTACAGAACAACAAACATGGCATTCCAAATATGTTCTTTATGTACTCTTAATTTGCCATCTTCACATTTTCTTACTTTTCTTTCATTTCCATTGTTTTCTTTTGGCATCAGCCTTGATTACATGACTATCGTTTGACCCTGTATAACCTTGCCGTTGATGGTTAATTATTAATAAATTAGGAATATATTACCTAAAGTCAAGAGGTCAATCAATAAACGTAATCTTCGAACCGTATACCAGTAGACGATTTATTTTTCCAAACACTATCTATACTTTGTTATTATCTAAAATAAATTGGTTAAATAATTTAACAAACACCTTCGTGCTTCTACGGTGCCATTGACATCTATTCACGTTTCAGTTGACCTTCTTGTAATTACTATTTTACTACTTACGTTTGTAAATCATCGTAAATCACTCCGACAAATACATAAATGTACACTTAGAATGATATACTAGTGGATGATTAATTATTCAATCAATATCTTTACCATGTAATTATTTAAATTCAACATCTACCTTCGAGCTTTTCGATGCCCTGACCTTGACATTTGTTATCGTTTCAGTTGCCCTTCTTGTAAATATTATTTTACTCTTTACGATTGTTTATTTTCCTTTGATCTGAAGAACAAACTTCACACCCTTCTTTTGTTCGATACATCCTTCACTGTGCTTTAGGGTATTGGGGCTACAATATTACACCTTTGACTGTAAACAGATTTAATCGTTCAAAACTGGTACAAAGGTTTTAGTACATTTACACAATGTTAACGATATACTTGTTTTGGCCTTATATAGCCCACTATGTATGTAAACGATAATTTCCCAACATTGTCCACTGAAACAAAACCAAAGTATGATACCAGCCAAGGGTCAAATATAAACAGGGCATCATGATAACCATACTTATTCCTATGTGTATACCTTAATGCTAATTAACAGGTAGATGTTATGAACAATAGTTTGTACTTATGTTGATAGATCACTAGAATAAATCTTAAATATTCATTGAAACGATACCACGTGGAGTGCTATAGAGGAATGTAACGCCTAGCATAGCTTCAATTCACAGGGCGAAATAATAAAATTCTCATTTGACATGAAATGACTCATGTATCAAAGCATTAGAGAAAACCAGTTTTTTTTTCACAGTATATGATCAACAGCTTTCATTAAATCAGCGATTTACAATCTCCTCAATGGGCCAGGGGTTCTACCGCAATAAATAATATTATAGTAACGCACTCAGCCGGAACATACCATAGAAGTCTATCCGGCGAACTTTTACAACAACCCAGCTAGCTCAAATCAAAGTGCATTGTAGTATCTGCCCACTCTCAATAGTAACATTATCTATGTAACATAGTGACGGCTACCTTTTACTTTCGTATGTAATTTACTCGACTAAAAATCGGTTTCAATAAGAAAGCCTGTTAAATGTAAGACGAGAGAGCCAGACCATTTCAATGCCACTCAAAGTTGTCCGGATCCAGTTTCACCTTTGTCGACTGGTGTTGCGATGTTAATATGTACATTGCATTTTTACACTAGTTATCTATAACTTTCTGTCTTCAGTAGTATTTAATGTATTCTACAGTCAATTCATTGACAAAATATTGTTGTTTGACATCAATTTTTTACCTGAATATTAAGTGGAGGCAATACAAGACTTACCTGTATAAAACAGCAGAACAAGCAGAAAGCTTGCCAAACGTATCATCTTGAAATTCTGTTGTAAAAATTCACAATTTCATGATTTATATATATAGTCATTCACAGTATTATTTTAAATCCAGTGTGATTTAAACCACAGAATACAGGTAGTTTGTAAACAGGACACACGTCGCCGATCAAACGCCGACTGTTGTACTTAACACACGTTATGAATGTGTCGAGTCTTTCCTATGTATTATTATCCCGTAGACTCAACGTAGCCGTGGGGATCTATGCTAGGCCTATATGTGTATATATAATACTAAATCCCGGCCCACGTCTCCGCAGTGTATACGATGAGAGTAATACCGTACTCAATACTCTATTGAGATGGCATTCTCGTCGGTAGCGAGGTTTTTTCCCTTCACAACAACTGACGTCACTTCCCTCTCACGCGCTGTTTAGCACGCGTTGCTACTGTTATCGAAAGTCAGAGGCTGAAAATGTTCGGTTCTACTGCAACCTATTTTGACATCATGCTGAGCACGTGGGACTATCGTCTGCTCCAGACGCCGGACAGCGAAACTGAAGTCACTTCAACGAAAAACTAGCACTGACCTCAATTTTTTTGCTTGAATAGTTTTATTTTACTTAACCCCCACATACGTTTTAGGAACAAGTGGTTTATTTGGGTGTTAGCGTTATCAGACCCTATGCATCACGTAATCTGCCTGAAGCGTTCGACTGACGAGGTCATTATTTATCGCATGTGTCTCCCGTCGTGGGCCTCCAGGCGATTTTCGTACGAGATAGAGGTGGTAGACTTACTTTGCCTTCAGCCCAAACTTGGTACAGAAGATGCCTCTTTGGAGCAAAGATGTAACTTCAAGGGGTACGCAATAGGGTATTTTATTCACCATGATAATAAAGATAATTTATAATATTTGTTGCAAACGTTCATGTTTTATGAATGCCTCAACGCAAAGTAACATGTTACGTTCCAGTTTGATGTTACATGACAACACCACATTGTAATTTTACATTACAACACCACATTGTAATTTTACATTACAACACCACATTGTAATTTTACATTACAGCTCCCCAAGTACCCAGTTATCAGCGATATGGGTGTTAAGCCGGGGTTTACTTATGTCTAGTGAGTGACCAGGAGATTTAAGTGCCAATAAAAGTCTCTAACGATCAGACTGGATCACAAAAGAAGACAATTATGATTGTTAAAAGCCAGCTCTGGAGATCGCGAGTTCCCACGATGGACACGTATAACTCAAGTATCGGGTATCACTAGATGTATGTTAAGTTGTCTTGTCAGTTAAGTTTTAAAAAGTTTTAGGAAGCAATACAATTCAATTGAAATACTTAACCGACTACTGCATCAATAGGAAAACTATAGTAAAGTATAGCATTGGATCACATGATCACATATTGAAATGCTATATTTGCTTTCTTTAAAGATTAAATCATCTGTCAAACACAAACTTTTCCATTATCAGATATATTCTGCTGTAGTAGTAATTTAGTAACCGTTAATAAACATGTCGGTACTAAATACCTAATAGAAATATATTATTGATAGCAATAAAGAAAAACAACTTTTATATTATTGCACTGGCGACTGGCAACTGAAATGTCAAGAATTTTTCCAACTACATTCAATCTCATCTTCTAGTTTAAAACTCATCCAAAAATCGTAAGATTTCCAACATAAATTCAAGGTTTTACAGGTTGCGGCCAGACTATATGATTTGTTCAGGCCAAATTTCAACACACTGGTATAAAAAAGCTTAAACTAAATGTCCCCGTCCAAATTCACAAATATTACTCTAATGATATTCAAATGTATATTTTATGCAAAACCAGTGAAAATCTATAGCAACGAGTAGAACAGATTAACTACCGACTTCTGATCAAATTTTTTGAGAACTTTACCAGCAGATCCCGCATTTTTTGTATCAATGGGGATATCGGAGCCGTGAGATTGGGGGTCTGATCCCAATAAACTTCCGCCACAAATTGCTACGGTGGCTGGAGACGGAAAACATATGGCGGTAGAGATAACTACGTGGTCTCACTTCGAAGTTCGACGTCTGAGTGCATAATGTATCAATTATAGAAAACTGTCGGTAGATCTAATCTGGAAATATTTCAGTGTTTATCTTGGAGGTTTATGCTAGTGTTAGGGGCGGGCGATCAAAATCAGGGACTGTGTTAGAGCTATGATTTTAGTTTGTTGGAATTCCAACATTTTCAAAGCGTATTAATCTTTTTATCTGAAATTTCACGAAATGTTTTAAAACAATTTTAGAAATATCTTTTCTGTATTTATCTAAATCATGCCGTACCGCACCCAACTTGCTGTTTTTTTGAAGTATCGTTATATACTTCTTGATTAATCGGATTTTTTTTTCTTCAAAACTAACTCTAATGTCATATTTTCTTCTATTTCCTGAAATTCTTGTCGCATCCCACCGTGAGCACCACTGATTATAGCGTATTTACATAACACCAGCATCGAGGCAACAGTATGTCTTACTTAAAACTACATTTCGTGCAATTTGGCAGATGTACAGACGTTTATCACTTCAAACAATTATGAGTAACAGTTCATTACATGCTTCTTTGCACTCCTAGTTATATATAGCACATGAAAAAGGACAGAGGATGCTAGCGTGAAACATTACACTAATTTCAGGAAAACATGAGTACCGTATATATACTTTACTGTATCTAAGACTTACGAAACTATACGGTTTTTCTATTAGATCATATTACACGATTACTCACCGGTAACACTAGAATTTAATAGGAATACGAAAAAAAAGAGTTCATATAAATGTCATTGTTATTCTATTCCATTAGTAGCAAAGGTATCTATTGTTAAGTACATGAGCCTCATTGGTGACCTATATTAACCATTTGTTCTTATTTCAGTATGAATCTGAATGAGTATGGTCAACACAGTTTTTATATAGTTTTGTTAAACATATGCTGTTTCTTCTACACTTGGTACCCCTATGTACAAGATATTGGGAATGCACTTTGCAACGATCGTGATCAGGATTCAATGAAAACATTACATGTTTCGATTTACTGTTATTGATAATCTGTAAGTCAATTTAAAATTGAATGGAACAAATAAGTGTTTAATAAATTTAGTTCGGCGAAGGTTTAATCATGAAAATACAAACAAAGGTATTCCCGCCTGATTCACGTTATACCACAGGTGTATAGCAAAATGAGTAATGGTATGGGGAAGATGTTTACATCTGGAAGGAAACACGTACCAATGCTGCAGTCAGCATCCAGTACATTAGTGTGTATTCTTAGTCTGACAGTAGTGCCCTCTCACTACCATTGTTGTATATACTCGTATGACTCAATCATAAATATCGTAGAGCAATGCTCCCGGATTCATTTGCTTTGATGACAAGTGTTCTCATGATCTTGCCAGGATGATGTTGCGGTTCGATAGCCTCGTCAGTACTTGTCGATGTCGGGTATACGTTTGGGATGGTACTGATTATAAACACGTGCGTTGAGGTCCTCTCAGACAGTAAATGCAATCTCTATCTCCCAGACAACACTTGCTGGGTCGGGCAGGTTAATCACGTGTAAGTGTAGACGAGATTAGACAAGCGATAAGTCGTCTTAACATAAATTTAACACCTGACTTTAACAACTACAGTTAACCTGTAATTCACTTTCGAAACAATTTTAATTAAAAGCAGTCTCCTTCAACAAGTTTGTAAGACTAGATTACATCATGGTTTGTGTAATGACAGTTTCCTGTTTCCACTGAATGGGACTAAAACGGCGTTAGTTCCGATTGTGTGATTAATCAGTTTCTTATTTACGGACTAGCAACTAACTCCAACAATCTTACTTAACCCAAAGAGTGTAGAGTGAAATCACACTTAGACCATACCCCCCCAAAACCCCACCAAATATCGCAAAACTGAAAACAGAGCGACAATATTGCCAAATCATTGAAAATATGAAACTAGAGCGGCGAAAAAACACCAGAACATTGCATACATAAAAGTAGGATTGACATAATACCCGTCTTTAGCACATATCATTAGCATTCAACAATATCTAAGGCAGTGTCGTGCTAAACTAGATCATCCAAAGTCATGGCATAGCAATGTGTCGAAAGTCATTATCGTCGATCATTACGTGTTCAACGTGAAATGCTCATTACATTGCAAATGAATATTAAAAGAAATATCGAGGGCTAACGGAGACATTTTTCTCCAATAAAAACTTAACCTGTATGATTAACGAATAAATGAACAAACTTAAATGAAAACAAATACAAACAAAAAAACAGCAATTGAAAAACAGCAGGTTCCTAGACATTTTAACAACAGATTGACAAAAGATCACCTATCGACTAGGGTTCGGATAAATCATATAAATTGGAATGCTTATAACTTCTGTTTTGTAACTTTTGTTCAGTCTTAGAAAAACAAAATAAGGCATAAAGCTCTAACAGTTAACATTAACCACAATAAAACGTCAAACATCTACATCTACGTCATAGTTACGTTCATCCTCGCACGGACAGCGGGCGTGTGCACGCATTAATGCCAGGAATAGTCCAAAAAGGGAGATGAACATGTCCAATGCGCATTCCTTCATGTGCAGGATTCAAAATGCCAGAATATGTTTATGTTTGGTTAAAGGAGTTTAAACTTTATGTCAATGACATTTTCCGTTGTTGGAGAGAAAGAATGTCATAAATGGTTCACCTGTCAACAATAACGTGGGTGATGGGTTCCGTGTAAGTTTGATTAATGTATTTATGTTGTGTATTACTAGTGTGAAAAGGTATTGCATTTTTTCCATACGTCGTTATTTATTTGGGAGTTATATAATATTCAAGAGCAAATTATTTGAAACGATGTTTTACTTTAACGAGCTTTCTACGAGTCGCAATTTGTATCCTACTTACAAGGTTAATATAAGAGAAATACTCATTAACTCATTTTCGCGGTCTTTCTTCAAGCGCCTTATTTGCAGGCTATTCAAATGGCGGATGGATTTATAACAGCTGTTACATTGTTAGCTTTTCTCACAAAACGGATTACTACAGAAGAAAATACATCAAACAAAGTATAGATACATCTATATTCAGTTATGCATAAGACTAAAGTTTGAAAATCACATTACGTAAATTGTTACAAGAAATACTGTGGATATGACACCGCAAGCAAATATTGTCCACAGGGAAAATTTCGTAAGACTTCTTTTGTGCTGCAGTTCTATTGTCTATTGGAATATTATCGAACTGCATTTTTAGAAGAATTATATGTCCACACATCAATTTTTCATGTCATGGCCTTGGTGAGTTTCATGAAACATTTATTGTGAATATGATTATAAAATAGTCTTTATACAAACAGAAATTGAAATCTGCTTACACACACTCGTATAAAAGACCTTTTTGATAGTTTGAAGTTTTTGATAACACAGTAAGTGAATAGCACCGAACGTTAAAGCTGTATGACTAATAGTTACCCCTTGGATGGCCCCACTGCGATGAGGAGCGTTTGATATGTCTACAGTAGCCTATATGCCATCATACACAACCCCCACACAGGTACGATGCATCAGTTACCGGTCCCAGCTCATTCACATCCTCACTGACAAGTCTGACCTCTGACCCCACCAAACATTCCAAATGCATATAAACTAGGTTTGGCAGCGACGGATGAATTGTCACACCTGTGAAGGGCCCACATAAGGGGGGCGTCACTACTGTTATATTTTTTATATTGATTAAAACGTAAGTGTGTCACCTGTACAATTCTTTCCATTTTATTTATTTTATTTCTTAAAAAATACACCGATTTTTTAAGCTATGCATTTACTGTATATTAAACCTAACTCGATATGTATCATTTAATAATAAAATACAGACAATAAGTTTCTGTAAATATGACAGTATATGAATGTCAATAAATGATTAACAATGTATCCATGTAAATCGTTTTGTAAATAGTTCACCTCTGAACTATGTAAATACAATCTTACTGTATCTTTCTGGTTTAATTTTGTCGCAACTTTTGTCAACGTAAAAAGTAATTGTTGACTCGAAATTGACTTTTATATTATAGATATATGTACGCTCCAAACAACAAGATGTATTATTTACGAAGAGTAAAACATTTCATATCGTGGTTTTAGCACGAAATTTTTTCGTGAGATCTTTATATTTGGGATCAGCCATCTGCTTTGATTAAAGTAAAGTTTTCGTTAAAGCAACATTTTGATACCTTAGTGTCCCTCACTTCACCCCCTCCTGATCACAAGGTCTGGGAACCATTTATCTATATACCATAGCTTTGTTACCAAGGACGCTACCACATCTAACCACGCAGTACTGGTTATCCCATTAGTTCCCTTATATGTGTAATAAGACATAGCTATAAATGTGACAAATTTTACCAAATGTAAGTAAAATAAATTTTCCTCATTCTACAATGTACTTCAATTCATCATTTATTTGGTCAAAATACAGATATATTATAAACATTTACATTTTCTTCTATCTCATTTTTTCCTGACATTTTTAACATTTGGAATAAACTTTACTTCCATTTTCTAAGCGATTCTTGTCTTTGCTCTGCTTTATTCATCCTGTTAATATATTTTCACACAATGGGATGTTGATTTAAAAATTAATGAAATTCTTATTCAAAATTATTCAAACATTCCTATTATAGAAGATAGAAGAGTTCTTCTTCGGTTGTGGTTATAATACGTAATTCCGAAAAGACTACTTCCCTAGAGGTGTCAGTAAAATAAAATTCTTCTGATAATATGCAGTTCCTACTTGATTTTTGCTTTCCACCTATGCAATGCAATAAAATACAGAAACTGAAATTGAATTTAATTCCACACTCAATTTCAAAGTATTCATACGAGTAGTAAATAGGTAAATGGTCGGTCTACCAAGTGATAAAATGTAGAAACTCGACATCTACCAATGAAATGTTTTACTGAAATTTAAAAAGGATGGATTCCGAAGTTAATGAAATTCTCCCGACGAATTACTTATTTGGTTTACTCTTTACCCAACTGAAGGTTTAAGTTAGCCATGCACCTTGATAGGAGGAACCCAAATACTCATTTATACACGTATCCTTCTGTTTCAGTAGTAATTTAGACCAATTTGGTTTTACACCTTTTTGACCCCTAGCTTCACCTATGCGATCTAGAAGGACGAAATAACTGTATGGTGTGTTGTAATTCATTTCTTGCATATTGTATCTGTTACCAGATATATGTCTGGCTTACGTTCCTCCTTTGAAAGGAAATAAGACTTGTAAAACAATA
Organism: Chlamys rubida; assembly: GCA_032359455.1. Lineage (NCBI taxonomy): Eukaryota > Metazoa > Mollusca > Bivalvia > Pectinida > Pectinidae > Chlamys > Chlamys rubida. The sequence continues at coordinate 18,943 of JAUMHH010067214.1, forward strand.
CTATTATAGAAAATAGAAGAATTCTTCTTCTTCAGTTGTGGCTATTATACATGTTTCAGAAATGACTACTTCCCTAGAAGTGTTCTTCAGTAAACAAATGTTCTACTGATTATATGCAGCTGCTACTTGATTCTTGCTTATAAGTCGTAAGGTTTAAATTTAATAAAGAACTTGAACTTGCTTTCTATTATTAAACAATGACTCAAATACAAGTAGTACATTGTTAAATGTTCGTCTACTAAGAGATACAATGTAGACACTAGACAGAAAATGGCCTCCTCCTCAAAATCACAAAAAATGTAATGGGTGCAGGATATCAATTTGGTGTTTTTAATGAAGACATTCCTCTGATTCTACAGAGCATTACACAGAAGTCTCTATTTACGGCCTGTCATCTGTTATTATTCAGGTAACTCCAAAGCAGCGTTATTAAATTATCTAATTAATTCCATTCTTTGTATAATCTTATGGATAGAGTAAGACCACTAATAAAGAGCTAAATGCGGAAATAAAAGAGGAAATCATTAGCGTCTCGGGAGTATACCACATAATTTAACTCTGCTAACTCCAAAGGAAAATTCTGTAAGAGACCCCAACTAGCAACAAGACCTCACAAGAAGAACAGTGTGATCTTATTAACACCTTTGGATAAAACACTCAGTTAAAATAATCGCTAAAGTTAAGTAAGCAACTATTCAAAATATAGCTTGTTCGTGAAGACAGCCAAACATCATTTCACGACCCCATCTGGTAATTTCTTCCATTAAACGTGTTCATATTGTGGGTAACTTGTCAGCATAATAACCAAACGTTTACACAACACACATATCAGCAGCATGTTTACAGTACAGGGACCTGACAGTAGCCATGAACGAGTCAAGTAAAATAGAGTTATGCCCCTTGTCGGGAACTTTTGAGGGATACAACGTGAAGTGGTTCCTGCTGATTGTGCTGTGTCTCTAACGTGAATAACAGGAGGGCGTTTCAGATTTGTTTGATTTTAAGATACATATTCATATATTGGTGAGTTCAATTGATCATTGGGCTGTTGCACTTGTTGGGGTTTTTTTGGACAAAGATAAGCAAATATGTAACATTTCCAAGAGAAGAATTCATTCTTAAATATTAAAAATATAAACTTAAGTGACAGATATTCATGCGAGATTGATAGCGATATTTTCCGGTTTTTTTTTTGATATGATAAAATGAGTCTTTGACTCATATTTATCCCTTCCAGCATATATTTGTGGAATTATAAAAACAGACGAAAGCATTTACTTAAAGTACCCATATGTAACAATATAGAATAGGGTAACATTCTAAAAGTCTTACCTGGTGTCGGTTGTGGCTGTGGCTGAGGTTGAGGTTGAGGGCGAGGCTGGGGCCGGGGTTGCGGCCTCGGTGTTGGAGGACGGTTAACGTTAAGAGTTCCAGTAAGATTCGTTATTTCTATGTACTCGACTTGAGGTCGAGGATTTCGAGGGGGACTAATGTTGGTGACAACATTTCCTGACCCGGTTCCCACCGGCGGCTGTCGTCTTACATTCTCCCTCCCAAGGTCACCCTCCAGTTCGATCACGATTTCGCTGCCGCCGGTGCCTCGGTCTGGTTGAGGGTTTACCGGGGACCCCCCTCTGGATATCACATTGATTCCGGAAGATCCAATACCCCCACCGGAAATACCGGGGTTCACTGGTGTAACGTTAATGGGTGGAATAACCGGCCCGACTGCGGTGCGTTCGGTTGGGAGTCCTTCCGTTCTAGGCATCAAGTTAAAAGATTGAAGATATCCTTTCCTAGCATTCCACGTATCCATACGTTCGAATGTAGCGTCCGCATAGCGTTCCCTCACCATGTCCGACAACGACCTTCCGACGTACGATTTGCTACTCCATTCCCGGACTTCGTCCTGAGGGGTTCCGAACGACTGGTATCCTCCCTTCTGACCGTCCATAAACATAGTCAGTCCTGAAACAGGTCACACACAATACACGTACAATATCTGCTTCTAATATTTATTTTATAACGTAAAAGAAAAATCGTAAAAACATCCTGTTGAAGAGCGGAGGCTGGTCAAAATTGTCTGACCTTGAAATCGAAATATTAACGATTTTATTAGATTTTTGATTCTATAATGTTGGGACAGCTATGAATTTCTGTATTTTTTGAGAGATTATTGTTCGCATGAAGTCGTGAGGAAAGCAATACGCGAATTAACATCTTCCGCGAATACTGATTTTCAAATATAATTACTGTCAATACTAAAAAATTATCCTCCTCTAAATCACGAATTGATATATACGACGATAAAACCTACATGTATAGTTCGCAAAATAAAAAGTACGCTAAACAAGCATGACAAATGGTAGTCTAACTGACACGACCTTGACCTTACCTCCTTGATCATGCCACGAGAGCTCCACGAGGTGCCATTCGTTTGGTTCGAACCCAGGTGCCGACACTGTCCAGGACTTGGTCGGTGTCCTGGCCGTGGCGTACAACTTCTCGTCTCGATAGTAAAGCGAGACTGGGAAACTGTCAAAGAAATACATGTTTCCTAGTAACGTTTCCGGTTTCACCGCCATCACCATTGTTATACCTTCTGGGCAGTTCTCGAGATTACCGTTACAGATGAGGTCATCCCCGAGATCAAGATATTGACCTTTACCGTTGACCCTGATAGCACTACCGTGTTGACCTGGAACCTGGACCGGACCCTCGTGCAGACGAATGGTCCTGGTCGGGAGTACTATGTTGGATGTCCCGTTTTGTATCCTGATAACTCGGTCAAATGGTATTACTTCATGCTTGAGGAATTCTGCAATGAAATTATCAATAGAATCCTGTCCATGCATGTTTACGTATTTGCCATTCAAATTGCAATTTTTTATTGTGTGTTATTGGAAATATCGAAGATTAAAGTTTGAAAATAATAAATGATCAATATTTTTTAACCAACAAGTTAAGGTTACAATCAACAGATAAAAGACAGACAGAGACGTAAAACAAACAAGTTGTGACAAAGACAGGTAAAGAGCAAAACAATCCTATTTCTTTTACAAATGATATTGATATCAAGTTAATGTTGAAAACAACGAATTCGAATTTATCTTTATTTCAATAGATATATACGGTTGGGGTGGCTTTGATGTAAATGTGTATTCTATTACTTATATTTTATATAATATTCAATTCGAGTTAATATTTGCGCGAAGCATCGATTTCGAATTCCAGATTCACGGAAGAAATATTTAATATTTATTAAACATTGCTGTAGCCTAGATCACCTGACTACGGGGAGCAAATTAAAAACTGGGTCTATGTGTTTCTTTAAACATGAAAATACCGGACTTTTTGTTTTCATTCATATTTCCATGAAATGCTATCGAAACGACTACAATGTGCGAACATTGGCGATAATTATCTCCCTTCTTTTCATTGATAGCGCATAGTTCATGAAGGCCCGCAGTTAATGTATGACCCGCAGTTAATGTATGACCTGTTATAAGACTTTTGATTATACTAGTATAATATCCCATTTCGATAATATGTCTATTGTAGTATACTAGTAAATGATAGCATGCTGCATTCTGTGTAAACTACCCCGTGCTTTTTGAGTTGTTGCTATGGTTACCGTACCAGTTACTACATCCGGTTGGAGCTTACCCTGCTGATACGACGAGGACAATTATATGAAATACATTTTTTCATTTTTCAATTTATTATCGAAAATTCAAAACTCAGTTCACTTAACGTGTTAAGAAAAGTGACCATATCCAATTATGTTATTGCAGGAAAAAATATCAATACGTCTGCGTACAACAGAAAAAGAGTCAGCATGTCGTCGCCATACTAGCACCTCTCTGATGCTACAATTATACCCCATTACATAGTACTGGCATTGTCCTGCAACTTTCTAGATTCGATTTTTCGTGGAAAAGAAAATCCAACCAGAATTCACAA
>JAUMHH010067325.1:0-22904 GCA_032359455.1 Chlamys rubida
ATAGCAAAGAAAAAAGGAGAAAGTCAGCAGAAAAAGGAAGAAAAGGAGAATCTGGTTTTGTTTCATTTGATATTGATAGAATACTGTTCTTACAAGTTTATGTTTGAAATAAATTTTAACCTCCTAATTTCACATAGGAATGAAACATAATGGAGAGGACAATATCATTGATGTTTTATTGAATGTTGAAATTTAATTTTAAAAAGACTATCAATTCCGCGGAAGGAATAAGCTGAACGTACACTAATTTACGTAAAACATCAAAAGAACAATTGACATTGCTAATTGATAGTGATAAAGAGCTCAAAAAAGTAAATCATTGAATTACAATTGTGTGTTTGTTTGGGTTCAACGTCCTCGAAACAGCCATCGTGATATGAGGATGGGTACCCAGGGAGACACCGCCGGAAGGAGATGGTAGACAGGGGGAAATGACAAGAATGATAGGCAACGAAAAATATTCCAAGAGTTGCAATAGGGACAGCAGATCACTTTTGGTCTCTTCGATGTCCTTTTCGTAGAATACATGAAGAAAACCCCGACTGCATGATGCGTATAATTCAAATCTATTATGACCGTAAGACAACTCGTTAAACAAGAACTTTTCTCGGTATCATCACCAGCGAAACCTGTGACTCTCAGCTTATTGGTACTCTCGAGCTTTCAGCACTGAAGGGTAATGATCGCCACGATTAAATCAATCCAGACAAGCTGGAAATGGACTGCTACATCGCTACATCAGTGACAAACTATAACATCATAATATAAGGGTCGTATTTATTTGTGTTTAAACTATCACAGTACATTGTTAACCACTGATTAGTTTCCTCAACATTAATAAATCGGTAACTGTTTCCTCTAATAGACAACAGAAAATATCGAAATTTCTCGTCAATGACAGAAGTACTTCTTCATTTCATTTTTCTCACAATTACCATAATATCGATGTCATCTATAATGTATTTAATTGGTTTAATGTGTCTTCTAAAACGTCAACAGCACCGGCAAACACATCCTGATATGATATACTTCGCCGTTAAAGTTGAATAACCACATCAGTAAGAACAGTATAGTGTGAGTGCATTATGTATTTCCAAATATTTCACAAAGCCCGAACATAAATAAGTCTGGATACAGTCACAACTCCGAAGAAATATGGAGCATAATTTTACTTCATCATCAACAAATTGTATCTTAAAAGTTAACTAACACAACTAGTGCCGTCTTCAATAAACAGTTATTCCAGACAACAGATGTGTGAATCGTAGTTGATCAGTTATTGTCACAGAAGACGGTACAAAGATATCTGCACTTTTAAATTCTGGTAATATATACAGTATGCTAAAATAAACTACACTGCAACATGTATTGTTTCGCCACTCTATGGCTCATCACAAAAACACAGTAATTCAAACTTGTATGAACTATTGTTAAAGCAAAAGGGGAGGTGCGCAAAAGAATACGAATTCCAAATATTACTGAAGTACTGGTTATTTTGAATTAAATAATGAGTAACGTGTGTATATTATGAGCTCTGTCGCTACTCAAAACTGATTATTGTGGCCTGCAGATGATGTCGAAAATGCGAATCGTGTTTTGTTATTGTTCATGTCACCTCGCATACCATTCTACTTCTTTTTTGTTGTTGCTACATAACAATATTATACACAAAACTTTCGTATCTAATCACTGTTTACGCTGCTTAAAAATCAAAGATATTCCCGTATGAAAAATCAGAAAGAGTAAAAGGAATAATTTCGAAAATGAACCGAAATGTACGTTCAAAAATTTGCGCTACGGCAGAGTGGATTACACTCAAGAGTAACTAATCATCACGACCATGGCGACCAAACTCACAACGGTGATCAAGCCTATCGCCGATAATACGTCTCTCCAGTAACATCGGTACATAACACCGTACCTCTCGCTAACAGTGTTTAATTGCATACAGACCAGGAGTGGCACTAAACAGAAAGTGCACAGGTCCAAATACCGCCGTATGTTTATCCGTTTGAATGAACATAACGATCTGATGTCTGTTGGTCGGTGTGTCCCTTTTCGATAAATGTAAGATAAATTGGACAATGAATTCATTTCCCTCTATTCATATTCCTAAAAGCCGTGTAAAGCACACTTCGCCCGTATAAATTCGGACGTGTTATAGAGCTTGGACAATAGTTGGCGCTTGAGAGCAAAGAGAACATCCCGGCGAGAATCTGCTATAGTATTCACGTTACTCTGAGGATATTTTATTTCTTCCTTAGTGGATTGATATATCCATCCATTAAAAAGGAGTGAACTGTCAGAATTAACACAGATTCTTTTATTTACAGTTAATATCAGTGAAACAAACTGGAACATTTCTGTGACACACACATCTCCTAAAATCAAAGGTAAGTTCTTTACAACATCATAACTTTGGAGACATGTATGCAGTCGATATCTGGTGATTGAAATATCAATATATGTACTGTTTAAATATGCATGGTGAGATATCTGGTGATTGAAATATAAAATATGTGTACTGTTTAAATGTGCATGGTTAGATATCTGGTGATTGAAATATCAATATGTGTACTGTTTAAATGTGCATGGTTAGATATCTGGTGATTGAAATATCAACATGTGTACTGTTTAAATGTGCATGGTTAGATATATGAAGTACCCAGACGTTCATGTTTGGAAATATATTGTTAAATTATTGAATTGGATTAAATGGTTCAATATTCCGTACACATGATTACAATTTAATTAGTTTCTAAACCGTAAGTATGAATATTTCTATATTCACTAATGACTGCATGTTCAGTTCAAGTAATTTATCTATCTTTTAGCGTACCTGTACATTATTGTGATAAGGAAAATGAGACCCAATGTTCTGATTTACTCTATGTTACTGTCAGTTGATATATCAAACAGTGAATATGTATACCACACTCCACCACAGAATGCTTTTTGAAACATTTGCATATTCTAACATGGGATGGTCAATACCTAATTAGCCAATGTGAGTTGGTATTTTTATCAGCTCATTTTACTAAGAGAAAACTTGTACATATGGTTGATAATTCCGAAAGTTCCGATTTTGTCGTTAATTATTGAATTTCCAGGTTGAAGTCGTAGGGCCCTGTAAACATTTTAAATCATTCAATGATGTAAACATGGGACTTTTACTTCATTTAAACTGTCTCACTTAGTAGGCACAAATAGGTGGTCACTATATGTTAATATTAAACCATTTGCCTTTCAAGCTTTCGCAACATTACAAAACAGCTAACTGCCTCAGTGTGCAACGTATAAGCTCATAAAAATAAGGAAATAAATAAAATAAACTAAACAAAGAAAGATATGTATCTGCCCTTCAAAATTAAAGTACATAACAATTTTTGTATGCTAAAAGTCAATCCATCTGATCAAGCGAATGAATATCCAACGTAGCTACTACTCTTCGATAATGAAAGGCTCGCGCGAGGTACGAACGACCGTAGAGTCCGATCATTGGTATTGAAATCTAAAGTACGATATATGACGTCACGTGCTTCAAACTAAACTTTGTTTTAAATTCTGGTTATTCTTTTACCAAATTTGCTAATCAGTCTGTCATGCTAAATTAGTACAGAGTTAACATGTCACAAAGAACTCGCTATTACAAATCCTGCTATATTCGTGTAACCAAAATATACCCAAGTATTGGATTTAATAAAAGACATCATTTGTTCTTTTATTACTCAAAGAAGAGGACTTATTTCTGATTTTATGAAAAAGGGAAAGATGTTTGATTTCACCGGCCAGGGTAAGACATTGGTCTTATGTGTTAATTATTGACCGGTTTATTAAAAAGTTATATAGGATTTCTCGCTTTAGCCATATTTTTATCAAATAATTATACGATTCAAATTATTTCGAGTAACACGAAAGAGCCAAAGCTATTTTAAAATTGAACAAGGTGTTCCCATTTAAAAATCACAGTTCTTCATACGATTCCCATTACACACTAAATCCAGTCGACAAGTGTTTGACTATCGGAATGAGAATCATCAATTTTGTATGAATCTTAAATGTTAAGATTATCTTGATCCTAAACAGCAACCAACAAAAAATTGCGAGCTTTCCTCCAGCAAAGAGCGCAAATGACCGGTATTTCGACTTTAAACCCCTGAAAACAACTAATTCAGCCACCTTGGGGCAACGGTCATTTGCACTCTTTGCTGTGTGGCTAATGGGGTCGTTTTGGCGATCATATCAAAAACCGAATAACAACGAGAAGAGGTTTTCATTACCGAGAAAGCTAATCCATTCTTCGATCACAGTTTAAATTAAGACGTTTCTTTATATAGAGCGTAAAACACACCAGATTTGTCATATATGTGCTTTGAATTTGGACAGGAGGATTGTGAAACCAGCTTGTTATTTGAAAGATAGTGTCTGTTCTAATTCCGGAACGATATACGAGAACTTCCCAGAATGCGCTAATGAATTGTATAGATTACAACACTAGGGTCATGAATTTATTCTATTTAATCTCAGATTAGTTGATAAGTATCAATTATCATACAAAATCTGTATCGTACAAAAACGGCAGTCATTAATCACGTCAAAGCAGACAAAGCCAATCGGGCCTGCAGGGAACATTTCGTAAGAAGCAAAAATCAATTAATTTAGTTAGGGAAAACTTTCAATCAATAATTGTAAAAGGGATGAATAAGTTTGCACGGTTTAATTAAATCATTTGTTGTCACATATAACTGAAATGAGAAACTAAATTGTAAGTGCGTTTCCGTTTTCATATCAAAGCATAATCTATTTTTTCCGAAATATTTATTTACTCTTTGGCATACGAATGTTATGTTCTGGTATATTTTGTTTAACTAATTAAATGAATCGGTTATTCGGTATATACTTGATGTAACCTTGTTGGGCAGGTTTGATCCCAACCAATATATGATTAGTCACGTTATTTTCCTAAATAGGTCGACATTGTATCAATCATTCAAATCACTGATACACACATGAACGTCTAAAACAGTCCTCTGTTTTATTCTATTATTGATAATTATCGTTTATTAACCAGTTTTAAATAACTATTTGTAAACAAAATACTCTCTGGTTTGAAAAAGTAAAACATTTCATAATGAAACATGTCAGATAAAATTATTTGTATCCTATATTACATGTAGCTAGTGGATATTTTTTCTCATAAGTGATTTACGATATGTATGTCAATACAACAGATAAAAAAGTTAGCCGAGCTAAGGCATAAAACTAGTAAATTAAACAAGTATTGGTACTTTTTATCATTATGTTTGATATATCAGATGTTATATCAAACATCAGTGTTACTGCTATAAAAATGAACTACTGAATTCTTTATATTCCAGACAATATGCGGGATAACATGTGTCTGCTTCTCTTTCTGTTGGTTGTGGGACTAACGTATCTACAAGCTGCTGTACCCCAAAACAAGCGGCAAGGAATGTTCGGTCTGTGTCAAGGGTGGGGAGCCGGTTGTTCCATGAACTATCGTTCTCAGAATCGGAGTAATTCAAAATCGTCTACGTCAAACCCGGCGACTAATTCCAGAAACGCGAGATACAGTGTCCCTTCCTACTTGTTTACATCAGGTACGTTTATGTAAATGTGTATGGCGGGTGTCGCGAATGAAGCAAAAGACGCTTACCCTACCGAAACACCTGGACTTATTCTCCTTGTACATTCTCAATGGTCTCCATGTAATCTATCTTTGTTCATATCTTGCCTTATAATAATCGATTTTGAGTTTTAATTTTGGTTTTGTTGACACTTCGGTATCTTTCGACGTTCTTTTTAGACCCGAACAAAATAAGCAGATGTCGTTATCACAAACTGCAGACAACATACATGGCAGGTGCAATGTCTAATCCTACCTCTTAAATGATGACCATAAGACACACACACACACAAAAACACAAAAACACATAGCGTGCCAAACAGGAGTTCCACTTTACCATACAATTATCTCTTAGGGCTGAAACTAGATAGTACGACGCAATGTCATTTGATCGACAATATTGTCATTATCGACGTACAAAGCAGTGCTTTGGTGTAGAACTCGGATTGTTTTGGAAAGCTCGTTGATTATCGTTCATACGCCTTTTCAGTTTTAACAAATCCAGAAAAAAAATCTTACATACATATATAGTTTATACAATTGCATAAAACATGGAAACATCATCAACTGCAGCAGGTGTGTTTCCATTAATTCATCTGTCATTGTTGATTGGTTCGTTTATATAGAGCGACCTTTCGAGTGTGAAATAAATTTGAGGACATTGCATGCATCTTGTAACTGGGAAGTTAACACTGTCCTCGTTTGATACTATTTCACAGGTAGTTCATGGAATCCAATAGGAAAGAGGTCGGCCTGGTACACAGATATAGCATTTCTGCGGAGCCCTCTTGTCTCCCTTCTTAACCTAAAAAAGCCTAAAGGTAAGTCATCGTAAAAAATGTACTGTAATAAGTGACCACGACCAGCTATTCTGCAGGTAATAAGCTTAATGCAACTTTTATAATATCGGTATCTTTTATACAATGTTAAGCAAACCTAGAGTGAAATGATAATAAACGAGCTCGAGAAACGTCGTCTAGCGAGTGGGTGAATAGTCATCCGGTCTGTCGAGCTGACTTATGCAAATCTACCTTCTAAAAATACAAGTATAACAAGAACACATGAGTATACTCTGGAACGATATGGGGAATAGATCAACTGCCTTATATTGAACTAATATAAAATACATGTAGATAAATTGATGCCCCATGTTTCCCTTTATCTGAAAACCCGCAATTCTGATCCAGTTGGATGTAATGATTTGTCTTTCTGTTCCGCCTATTTTCCCTTTCTTCGAACTGTCACAAAATATGGTGCAGTTGTTATGTTTAGATGTACGGTACACTTACTATTCAGTCTTTGCGTATTGCAGAGTTATCTGCTCTTGTGAGCAGGTATGGATTGTTACGTCATTTGTTTGAGAGAGTAACGTCATCAATTTTTGAGAAAACGACGTAATTTTCTCACACAAACCGATGACGTAACAATCAATACCTGCTCACAAGAGAAGATAACTCTGCAATACGCAAAGACGGAATTGTAAACATAAGTTGAAAGGGCTATTTATTCGATTTTAGGGCATCCCTAATGTTGGGGCCTCCTGTTTCATGAACTCAATGTTGCAGGTAAGTTCTAACAGTTTTAAGATGACTATTGTTTATCAATTGGAAAATAAATAAACAAAGTAAAAAGTTGTTCAACAATATAATATATGTAAGTATAACATTTGTTTTAAAACGATAAATCTTAAATTTATACATTGACATACATTGACCTACATTATATGTATAAATAAAATAGCTGATCATCCTAACAGATCAATGTCAATTGATTTAATTTTATATCGATTTTTTAGTGTTTATCCTGGAGTCCGTGCCTTAGAAAACAGCTGGAACATCAAATAGAGAAAATGGTAACAGTGGGCTTCCAAAGTCTTAATGTCTAATTGGCACAGGCAAATGGTTTACGCAACAAATATTCCAGCATGTAAAATAAGCCTTTAATGATTCATAAACCGAAAATGAAAGTAGAATTTCTGTTGATAAGAATATATTTTAAAGGCGATTTATAAACTTCTTTTTACTTGTCTTTCTGTCTTTCGATTTACTTGTCTTTCTGTCTTTCGATATACAATTATGGTGTAATGCTCTTTTCGACAAACTAGACATTTAACCAAATGTATTCAGCAATTACCCCGTATTGCATTCACGAACCGAGGGTGGAAGTAGAAGTTTCTGTTATTGAAAATATTCAACTGACGATTTATAAGAATAAGAACGTGTCTATCTGTCTTTTGATTTAAAGTCGTGTTGCTTAAAGAGTTCTTCAACATACCAAACTATAATGCGTAATAAGGCTCAATTAGAAAATTTCGTGTTTTTTGTTTCATGCAAAATGACCAGATTTTTTATATTACAACATTCAGCAAAAGAAACAATACAAGGGGAAACTGGCGACAACTTTTCTTAGATTATTACAACTAAATCACGCAGGAGATGAAGATACGGCCAAGGCCTATAGGAAGAAACAGACCAAAAGTGTGAAAATGTTTTGTAAGGAATTAGTAAAAGAGTAAGTTTGTGTGCATAATCATATAAAGGTGTACAATAAATGTATATATTTCAAAATGAAAAGACAATCGCTTTGATATTTCAGAAATAACATGGACATTTCTTATGACATTCAGTTATTATCTTCTCTAAACTATTTGATATCCATTGCAAATGCATGTTTTGATAGCAGAAAGGTTTCCGTTGAACCAATATATAATTTTATTGATATATCATCGCTACAAATAGCATGAATAGGCCATACCATTGGTGTTAGGTAACATAAACTACCGGTGTATTAGCAGTAAAATTAAAAAAAAAATTACACATTGCACTTTTTATTATGTCTATATCTAAAAACACCGAATGGCTGTGATTCACTTTCCATTTAACTTTTGGCAAATAAGTTTAGTATGATAATATAATTATATCAATTTATGTACTTAAGAAAGGACCACTTCGACGGTCGAAGTCAAGAAGACAGCTTTGAATTTTACAACGCTCTAATAAGTGGGTTGGAGGAGGAGGCACTACGAAATGTTCCGGTAACAGCCTTATATTGTTTATAGAAAAGTATTTGTTATAAATAGTCATGTACTTTCATATCCCTCACTGAGAGTATGTACTAAATGTGCTCCATGAATTCACGTAAACGATGGCATCAAATTGTCTGTCACCATACTAAATCATACCAATCTAGTAGGCTAGCATCTTATTCACAAAAAAACACTTCTTTATTAGTTATTTTTTTATTTATTTATTTCAATCCAACAGACCATAAGGCCCACTTACAGGTTGATAAAAAAAACCAGTTCACAATAAATTACATACCACAATATCACAGACCAAATGTAAATCATCAAACAATACATACATTGATGTACATGATACATAAAATACAAAAAGACTATGTGTAATGAATTAAAAACAAATTTGTTTAATTTCTGTTTTAAACGTTTTGAGTGATTCGCTAAAAAGACTATCTGGCTGAACATTGAGGAAGCTAAACTTTTCTGACACCTAATTAAAACACTCTGTTTTACAGTTTCGGCCGAAAAAAACAAAAGTCACAGGTAAGTGGAAGAAGTTAACTCTGGTCCAAATTATACCATATGGTTGATAACGAAACCAGCACAACTGTTCATACATATATGCAATCGATACAACTCATAGAGTAAATGAAGATATATGTGTTAAATCTGATTAAGTCTTTACACCAACAAGGTGTCTTATAATTTAATCTTGCTTGTAACAAGCATCTTCATTGGCTTAAAAAATGATGTCATCAGCCCATAACATAAAACAATGACGTCGGCGTTTGTAACGTCACTTTTAATTGGCTGATACAGTGGCGTAATAATTTCTAAGAGAAAAGAGTCCATCAATAAAAGTGTATTTCCAGAGGGATTGTGTATAGTAGATTAGATTATAAGGATTGACTTGAATATATATTTCATGTTATGGAGCTATAACACAAAAATCGGGAGTATACTCTCATCATAAACCGCTTTGCGGTTTATTTAGAGTACACTCCGTTTTTTGTGTGTTATATCTCCATAACATGAAAAATATATTCAAGTTAATCCTTAAATATCAGTCATGTACTACTGTTTGCCTTTATGTTTTGTTTTGTTTTGTCACAGTACCTATGGCTGTATTTACATATCGATTTTAAGCTCTAGCTATTTGGTAGTGCATTGACGCTGTGGTATACCTTTGTTATGTTTTTCATTAAAGAGATGGAACATATCATGCAGACCTGTGACGTGACGAGATTGTTAGGTGGTATGTTTATGACCTGTTACTGTTACAAGGAGTGTGGACATGTAAGTTGGTTTGTTTAAGTCAAGCTTGTGTTTGAAAATGTTGATAATGTCAATGCAACAATAAAGCCTGCAGAGGAATCATCCTTTATTATCCAACGGATCTAATAAAAACTAAAATATAAAACCTGTGTAGTATACATCTTGTCTTATATAACCAATTTATTGTGTAAAACGGGTTTTTGGATAACACAAACAACACTGTAAATAGGTGTTGTTTCTTGAATAATGTTATCAGATTTCATTTTGATATGAAATGTTTCATTTTTATCAAGTGCACATGCATCAGATGACTATTCTGAAAGCGTCACGTTGGATTTGAAACATTCATTTGAAAAGCTTCATAATGAGAATCTTATGCTTTGAAAACTGTTGTTATATTGCATAAAAACGGAAGAGTTGCCTCCCTTGGATTTATTTGGACAACCTTGTTATGTACATTGAACTACATTTTATATGTATCCTTTATAACAGATCAATACTTGAGTAATATTAATATACATTTATATACGCTTGACACTTTGTTATATTAGGTTGAGCCAGTGTTTCAAAGATTCACCAGTTTGAGTATCCCACCAGTCGTGAAGAAAAAGGTATGCTATATATAGTTTTAAAATTCGTGAATGTTCGCTAATTCTTTCTGATGAATCTGTTTTTCGTTTGACAAATATGTAGTTTGTTTTGATATTTTAGGATACATTTACATCTAAGCATGTCTACACGTTGTACTGAATGATATTGAATGGTATATGATTTGTGAGCTTGTGATATAGAAGATATGACTGTATCAATAAAACGATGTAATAGGATATAATAAACAATGTAATGATAAGACATTAATTAATTAATAACGGGTTTTTGTAGATTGAAGACGACAGACCAAAACCAAATTTTGCTAAAAAGGTAAACAAATATTAATATAAACAGTTAAAAAATTCAAATAAAATGAATAAATAAACAAATGAATAAAATTAAAGAAATAAAATGACACAAAGACGAAAAAACGGAATACTTGTTTTTGCAAAACAATATTACTCATGTAAAATATGGAAAAAGACAATATAAGATTGCGAAGAGAAATTACTTGAATTTGTTTTTGTATAGCGCAGAAAACCTTAGTCATTAAGTAATTATATTAATGTACAACAGTGTTCATACTCATACTAGGCAACTTCTGAAGACATAGCTTACGATTTTAAAAAATCCATATCGTTTGTATCACAGCGGCCTGGTCCTCAGGAAACATCTGCCTTTTCAGTCAAACCAAAGGTATGGATTTAATACATCAAAGTAGTATAGATAACGATTACAAACAGGAGACGAATACAATCAGTTTTGTCTGATTTGAAGCAGTTGTCATACAAATGTATCTCCGATTTTTTTTTTAGCAAATGCTGTTATGGTCCTATAACACATTGCTATTGATGGCAAAGTTAGTAAAGCCCGGTATGGTTTCATGTAAGTTTGTCAGCAATAGAAATGTGTGTTATAGGACCATAACAATATTTGCTTAAGTATTCAATATTTAAATTTACATTTTGATAAGAGTAGTTACGCTTTATTTAGTTTTTTCGAGCAGTTCTTTGAACAGCAAATTAAATCTCGACAACAATAAAATTGATGACGGTACAATAGAGATTGATTATTTTACAATAACACAGGTTCTTATAGTCTCAAAACAACTGTTGCCTTCTCAATGCATTGCAATGGAAGGATGCAATGCAAATGTAAATATTCCGATACCACACATCATATTTGAACCTCATTCGAACAATCTGTCTTCATGTATATTTTTCACTCAGAAACGTCAACTTTCCACGCGACACGATGAGATCGACGATGTGTCTGAATCTGTTGATGTCTCGGCCACCAGAGAGCCCTCTTCAGGACAATCTAAACGTATTGTTGATGAAACAACCCGGATTGTCAGCAATCAAGACCATCAGATGAAGACTCCGAAAGGGTATGGTGCGATACAAAAGTCACAAAAAATGGACGAAAATCGTAAACGTAAACACAGCGCGACGTCAATGCCTAAATCCACGTCCAACCCAACTGAAACTGATGATACCATATCAGAAAAGGGTATCGATATGTCTTCCTTACGCAAACATTTACCCACCTTAGAGGAACCAGGTCTGAAAACTCCGAAAATTGCTAACAAAAAGGGAAATATTGTTGTTGGCAATAAGGATGATACCAACGACACTGACGGAAGCACTAGTCAATCAGATATTGATAAAGTAACACCAAATAGCGACGATCAAGAATCTCTGTCTGATTGCAGTAAAGAAGACATCAAAAGACTTCAGAGCTTGTGTCTTGTAAAGAGAAAGAACAAATTAAAGCAGAAAAGAACTGGCATAGAACTCGGTCTTGACAAATTGACAGATTTTGAAAAGATGATGGCCGCTGACCTTCCATGTCGGATATGTAGTAAGAAGGATGAAGGTAATGCAGTGTTTTTATATTAAAATATCATGTTAGTGATCAAACTATTATTTTATGAAACCATGGTAGTATGAATGCATTAAGCAACCTCTCACCCACAACCTACATCCTACATGTTTTCTCACTACCGACTCATTGGATGGTGTACACCAGCTAGGAGTTGGTAAACTGTTTTGGTCACTAACCAACTGGTGCATAACACCTTGGACGCTATTTCAGTTGTCAATCCTCTAATAATGACGTAAAGTAACAATGCTTTGCGACGTCATCTTCAATTGAGACGTCATTGTTCATTGGCCATTGTTTTCCCGGTCAGAAACAGGAATAATGTTTTCTCAAGAGAAACACATGGTTTTATAGAAATTATATCTGAACATTGTGGGTAAAAAAGGTTCCAAAACTCGTGATTGTTGATTATCATGTTTATCCAACTCTCGTTAGGTAGTTTGTAAATTGAAAAATTGTGTCTATATACAATTTATAAAAAAAATAACTAATTCGACTTAGGAAACATGATAACCAACAAGTCACTCGTTTGGGATCCTCTAAATATATTGTTAATTGTAACAATTTTAACATATTCTTAACCAAATCACATTTAAATGCCCATATTTAGATTCTTATGATATACAATGTATGTATTAAGATTGCAACATTCAAACATTTGAAATCCTTAGTGTTCTTCCTCAGTCATAAATACCACACATGTACATATTTGGTTGCAATGAGATTATGGGAGCCCCTCTTATCATAAATATGAATGAAAGTATAAAAAATACGCATATTAGAATTATTATAATACCGAGAACGTACGAAAGCTAAATACATAGTAGAAGCGTTATTATGAGATATAAGAACATGCCTTTGTAAATATATTTAATTTTTTGTCCATTTATGATTAATATTATTATAGACAAATGCGGTGGTGTCCTGTACAAACAAATCCAACTTGTCTCCCTCCCCCACGTGCTGGTGCTTCACATCAACAGATTTGAACAGGTAATGAAGCCATTTTTAGAAGAATAAACGTTATATCGGATTCACACAATGGAACTTGCTTCTACATCATTATTTTGCTTCTTTTGCAAATTAGAAAAGTTCAATGTCACAAAACAATTGTCACTAATAAGAATTATTACTTCGCATTACATGTAAATTATTTTCAGTAAATGCTAAGTTTGTAGGCGGAATGGGTAAATACATTAACTATCTCTTTGCCTGCCTGTAGTTTTAAATGTTATTTGGAGGAGGCACATTTTGGCTAAGTGATTAGTTTTCAGTAGTTTAGAGTCGAGACAGCGCTCTTTGCACTCTTTGTTTTCTAAAGCTTACACAGTAAGTTTTCAATTACGGTTTGTGTTTAAAACAAACTTACAATTTGTTATTCATATCGAATTGAGGAATCGGACCATGAGATAAACCATTAGTGAAATGTTATAATTAATACGAGTATATAATTATATAGCCAACGGTGATCCATTGAATTTTCTGTGTATACCACTACAATGTGTTGCACTTGGACAATAACCGTAATACAAAATATAATTAAAACTGACATAATTAGAATTGAAAGACAATAACACATATTGAATTTCATATCTTGTTTGGAGCCAAGGAGGCAACTTTCAAGATAATCATAGTGGAACTTTCTTAAGGGAAATAACTCTATCATAAATTACGTTTATAAAGCACAAGGTTGTATATATCCTTAAGTTACCTATCAAGCATCGAATCAACCGATTGTTTAAGTCCAAATTGACTTTGATTGTAAGCATGCTACAACTGTATAAGCATGGAACATTTTTGATAATCGGGAGAGCTAGATCCCAACTTCTAAATTAAACTTCAAATGTAATCGAAAGTGGAGTAGAAAACTTAATAGTATGTTTAATACCAAAACTTTTATTGTCATTTTTAACAGAAAGGAAGCCAGTTGTATAAAGTTACAGACTTTGTATCTTACCCGAAGATTTTGGATATGACCAAGTTCTGTTCAAAGTCCTTAGAGGTAAATTCTCGCATACATTTTAACGTTTGTTGAACATGAACATTTATAAAAAGGGTTTATTCAACAATTCCTTTTAAATATGTAAATGATTTCCATTTTCTCAGTAAACTAAACAAATATTGTAAAGTTTACATATGATATTTGTCATTAAGGTAAATAGTTTCACTGCACCAGTTTTAATTGTAAAGATGAAATTCATATTTAAATAATCTGTCATTGAATTTGCTTCATTAGCTTAATTACTATATATTGAAATAAGTCAATATCAATTTGTTTTATTTGTATGTTTGCAAAACTGCAAATATAAACATCAAAAGTTATCAAATATGGAACTTACCTTTGCAGAAACTGGCATCAGACAGTGAGCTGTTGCATGGCCACAATTACTCCCTGTTCGGTGTAGTAAACCACCAGGGTTCGATGAGAGGAGGCCATTACTATGCCTACATCAAAACTAACCATCGAGATGTACGACACATACAGAATCAACTGCAAAACTCATGGAAGGACCCAGAGGCTATGGCGTCCGAAATCCGTACACAACTAGAGGCTATATGGAAAGCAGAACGAGAAATCTGTGTTCCACCAGATAAGAAACAACAACAGGGAGATAAAGAAGATGTTGACTCTCAGAACAGTCAAACGAGCAACGATGTTCAGAAAACGAAGAGAGATGGATACCGAAAAGATGGCAGCTTCGGTCATAACAATGACCAACAAGATTCAGGTGATAAAAAAAAAAGATCAAAGAAGAAAGCCACTTTTGATAATCAGGATAATGAACAAGACATATTTTTCGATGGAAACAAAACAGATCTTCAAAAAGATCCCGATCTCCAGAGATGTGAAAAGAAAATCAAAGCAAGGAATAATGAGGATAAAGAGAGCTGTGCACTTCAGAAGGAAGATTGCACAGCTGGATATCAGACAGGACAAAACGGTTCTGTGCTGGAGGAAATCAGACATAACCATAAGCACGATGAAGAAAAAGGTTCTGATAATCAGGAAGACATAAAAGACCCAGTTCGAACGAAAAGTCCGATAAGTGTTGTTCATGGAGAAGACACAAATGTTCCTAGTCGACAGAAAAGACCGACGAATGATGTTCAAGAAGAAGATATGACATCTCCTGATCGAAAGAAAAAACGGAAGGATGTTGTTCAGGAGGAAGTCAGGAAAGACCCTGATCGAAAGCAAGAACGCAAAGATACTGATCGAGAGTTAGACATGAATGATCCTGTTCGCGAGAAAGAGCACAAGAAAGTAGCTCTTGGGGAAGAGATTAAAGATGTTGGTCTAAAAAAGAACAAAACCAAGGATACAGTTGGTGAGGAAGACATGAATGATGCTGGTCTGAAAGAGGAAAACAGAAATGAAATTCGCGAGGAAGACATACACGAGTCTGGTATAAAGAAAGAAAACCTGACTTTTCTAGGGAAAGACGTGATTCCTCTTGGTCGATCGAAAGAACAAAAGGAAACTGTTTGTCAGGAAAACATGTATGATCCTGGTCGAAAGGAAGAACACAAAGCTAAGAACGACAATGATGCTGGCGACGTAGATGATAATCAGATCGATAAGAAAGAACACTTAAAAGGTTTTGTCAACAATGGAGAAAATGAGGATAGATTTAAGGAGAAAGATGAAAAGGATCCTGATCAGAGGACAGGAGAGCAGGATGCTGGTCAGAATACAATGGGAAATAATGCTGTTATGATGACAAAAGACGAGAAAGCTGATGAGAAAAGAAAGGAGAATGATACTGTCCAGAGGAAAGGAGAAAGTGATTGTTTTAAAACAAAGAGAGATGAGAAGACGAAGAAGAAAGGGAAAAAATGCGTTGACAAAGACGACAAGGAGAGACTTTTACAACCAAACGAACAACAGGATGAGGAACTAGACGAACACATTTCTATCTGCGAAAACAACAGCGATGCGGTCAACTGGAAAAAGATTCCTAGAAACGGGGAAGACCGGCGAGATAATAATTGGCAAAAACCAGACGCTCACGACATGTGGTTTTATGTTAGTGATTCAAGGGTGCTACAAGAAGAAGAAAGCACAGTATTTAAAAGCACAGCAGCCTACATCCTTTTGTACGAGCGAATTTGAATATTTTATCATATCACGAATCTTTCATATACAAACAATTAAAGTAACGGCCTTGCATTCAAGAAATATTGGTACAAATTCACATTTTTGTATTTTCAGATTCGCAGACGTATATTGATGGTTTTACTGGCCCTAATATCCGTTATTGACCTAGCTCCTTGTTGCCACTCATACGAATTTTTGCGACAGTAAATCTACCACTATGTGTCCGAAAAACTGTAAATAAAGGATGTTATCCCCTTATGTGAAGTATTTGAATCCCTGACTGTGGTGAAATGTGAACTCGATTCCTTATATCGTGGATGACTTGTGGTGGATCCTGTTGATGATTTGTCAATAAGCCGTATCCGATGGACAATGTGTGCCGGATCACGAGGAGAACTTATGACGTATCCTGGAAGACACGGTCTTTAAACGACTTTGAAAATATTTTTATTTTATTTATTTGTTTCATCGGGAAAATCTTTGGTAAAGCATCACTTGCCTGTGAATGTTAAGTTCAGATATTTTACGTTAGTGAAAAAAAAAGATCAAGACAGATACTTGTGGAAGGTTGCCATTGTTCTTTAAACAATGTCGCATTACAGTATGACCGATAGGACGAGTCCAATTAGAAACTAAAACAAAGACTTTCTTAAATGAGCGTCGTCATTGAGTCTGACACATTGGAGGTTCAATATGCTCCCGCATCAATTTTGTTGTTGTTTTTGGTTTTGTTTAAAAATTCTAACCGTTACAAAACATCTCACGAACTGCTTCTTCTTTTAATTTTGCCAGAATTAAGTTGAACATATTGATTAATTACCTGTAATGAGGTTTTAATATGATATATATTTTCAGGAAGTTAATGTTGATATTCATAATGGATAATAAAATGACGTTCATAATAAAGGCAGTATGTATAAACAATAACTTGTTAGCTATTTTTGATGTAACCTCAAAACATGACATTTCATACGAAAAACATAAAAAATATTGTACACTGTTATCGATCTGATCGCAGTTAACAATAAACAATACTTGTTATCATCTATATACTTCTGTATACCACCTACCGGTAGCATGCTACATTTATTAGCATTGGTTGTCAGTATGAGAAGTAATTAAGAACGACTTGAGAAGAACTTGAGAACGGATTTTCCCATTTCCAATCACTTGGCCCTTGTTTAAACATAAATAATTTTGATAGTGTATCTTAAGTTAATATTTTGTCAATTTTAGGCAATATTTCAATATAGGATATTATATTTAAATAAATATTATTAAGTAAATATTATTATTGTGTTTCCAAAGAGGCTACAAACTTTCTACCATTATTATGATGTTAAATTGTTAATTATCTTTGAAGGTGATATATATTTACATTCAACAATGTTTTTATCAGCAAAACTTATAAAAAAGAGGTTATATTTCATCAACAAACTATTTAAAATAACTAATAAAAATGTCTAATAATAATATTTCTATTATCCGATTTATGTGTATGATAAAATTTCAAATTCCTTTAACTAAAATGCATTTGAAACGTTAGGAAAGAGTTGAAAAATAATATTATTGTTCCCTCACGAAATTACCACGACTCATTTATATTCTAAGTCACTGATTCGATATGAGATTGCTCAATTTTGGTCAATGGGATAAGAAAGTTGTTCAAGTTTTCTGCTTTTGTAATGACATATCGTTGATTAATAGTTTCCATGTTTATGATGACCAAGTTGGAAAGTAATTAACATTAAGTGCAAAACCACAACAAACGAGCCACCGAAAAAACGGTCTTACCAGCTCTTACTTTTCACTGGATCTCGATTTCGAGAGATCAAATTGAATCGCTGCAGGCACTATTTAACATATGTCAATTTAGACACACATCAAATTTACGTTGATAAACAGTGAATTATTTCTGTGAACTTAAACGACAAATACGTACCTTATCGAGCGGACACAGCATAAGGGTGTACACAACAATAGCATGGACATTCTCATTATGAACTCATTTTTTAAATCAGTCATAGGATATGCTTTTGTATCAGAATGTTTCATGCTGCAAATAAACCCTGTCATTTTAACGAAGAACAAAAGGGAGACAACTCGTAGTCATTTAAAACGAAAATAGATAAAACGAAAGTAGACAGAAACGAAAGCAACATGGGTTTTAAAATAAATATTACAAATGGCGTCGGTTAAGTAAGATGTGTTAGACCACATGATTAGATGTCTTCACAAGTGATAGGATGTATAGCCGGAGGGGTAATAGTTGTCCTCCTCCTCATCTTCGGCATCCTCTACATTCTATATATACGTGCCAAATCACGGAGGAAGAGAAAACGTGATGTACAGGTAAGATTAGTATACAATACACACATGATAATGTTTGAAGAAATTATTTATACACTACATAACCACATGCACGGCCATACGTTACGGTAAAATGATAATTGACGCTGTGGCAATGCTTGATAACGTAGTTTTGTTTTGACAACAATCATGTACTTTCTATATGAGGAATTTCCTCATTTTTCTATTCTTGTGATATGCATAAATACGTGAGGATGAAATTTAACTCACTATTGTTTTGTTGTTTTTACAAATTCGTCATTTAAAAATACTTTGATGATTTGCTTTTTCACTTCGTAGCCTTCTGATGATGAAGAAAGTGGAACTTCAGCGAAAAGGGTATGATCTCTCCTCTACATGTATTCACAAAATCTTATTTCATTCTTCACTGGTAAACTGGAACATCTTTAGTTCCGAACACATTCAAACTTACAAAATACAACTCGATGACTCGAAAGACAATTGCAAAGTATTAA
The DNA here is from genome assembly GCA_032359455.1 of Chlamys rubida. NCBI lineage: Eukaryota > Metazoa > Mollusca > Bivalvia > Pectinida > Pectinidae > Chlamys > Chlamys rubida. The sequence continues at coordinate 19,341 of JAUMHH010067325.1, forward strand.
ATTAAAACTGATTACAACATCCGTTATATTAAAAGGGTTTAAATATTTTATGAACGACTTGCATACCAGACTATCTAAGTAGACACTTTATTCTAGTGTTCCGATTCTCAGAATTAACGGATTCTCGGTAATATGAAATAAATAAAGCATTTCATATTGCAGTAAAATGGGTATTTCCATGATTACGATATCAACATGTGACGTCATAATCTACTTTCGTTATCTGTTTACATTCGATTCATTGCGAAACGTGTATTGAATTTATAATTAATGAAATTTCTATGCTGAGAAAATGGAGAGGTGTTAGAATTCAAAGTTACCGTTAAGTTATTAAAATATATATTAAAAAAAGTATAAAAACAAATGTTTGAATTAATACGTTCAATTCATCATAGTTTTCAAGATCCATGTAATATATACACATATTATTATTCAATAACAGCGTCTTCGTTGTCTTTAAACCGATCTTTGTGCTTTTATATTTACAACAGCGATGCATAAGGAATACCATATTGGACTTCGCTGATGAACCAAAGGTACGGAAAACGAAACATCCACATAACAATTCGTTTTAATTGCAATACACTCTGTCTAGTTGATACAATTCATGTACGTGTGTATAAATCATTTTAGTTATAGTGTATATGTGCAAAATAATAATTCCATATCTGATATATTTGTATACGTACAATGTTAATTGATGACAATATTTTATAACTATAATTCACGTGGTGATACTATAATCTGTCTCTGTCGGTGTAATATTTACCTGTGTCTAAGAGTGTGCTTTAATTGATAGCTATATAATACGTGTGTCGATTTCTTAGGACTATACTATTGATAACTCAAAGCTAATCACAAATCGATGACCGTACTTTTCTTTGTTTATGAGTGTGTGTTTTGTTTCTTCAAATTTATTATAGGGGTTACCGAATGTCGGGGAAACCTGCTATATGAATTCCATGTTACAGGTAAGATGAATACTATTTGCTACATTAGTAATCTGAAGAAATTGACAGAATACCTATAAACATTTGCCTGTTTTTGTTATTCATCCTCCTCTAGATCAGTTACATGATGACCTTTTATGCTATCAGAATAATAGGATAACATCACGGAAAGTATTCCGGTTTTCCCTTCTGAAATATCTAGATAATATAGAATTAATGATTTAATACAATATTGTACAATCCCCTGACAATTTGGTGCTAGAAACTAAAACAATTCTCTTTTTCCTGAAGTGTTTAGCATGGAGTCCATGTCTACGAGCACAACTGGAGGATCAGATTAAGAAACAGGTACAGTCAGTAGAGCATCTAGTATAAATAACACAGAGACTGCCTTCATCGTTTCTTCTTTATTGATAGAAGATAATACTGTAGATACATACACCTGATAACAGTTATTATCCAAATGATTGAACTTTTCAGACGATTGATTGTATTGTCTTACCTAACTAACTAACTCAAATTTATGTTAGTTTAATTACCTTCTCATTGGGTTTTAATTGTATTGTCTTGCCTAACTAAATAACTCCAATTTATGTTAGTTTAATTACCTTCTCATTGGGTTTTGATTGTATTGTCTTACCTAACTATCTAACTCAAATTTATGTTAGTTTAATTACCTTCTCATTGGGTTTTAATTGTATTGTCTTACCTAACTAGCTAACTCAAATTTATGTTAGTTTAATTACCTTCCCATTGGGTTTTAATTGTATTGAATTCTCAATCTATCGAAAGGGTTGATTATAAGTTTGCTTACTTGAGCCAAATCCTTATGCTCCAAATTTTGGCATCATAATATTCAAACCTTGATGTGTGATTATCTATACGTATACGTTATGTAGCAAACCTTTTTTCATATTATTTTGTTCCATTGCACGGCAGACATATTCAAACAAAGGGAACAGAGTAGCGAAAACTTTGCTCAACGTTCTTGAATCCTATCATGATGACAGCGACAATGAAGCTGACGTTGACGATTGTTTTAGCTGGTGTTGTCCAACGGAGGAAAAGTCTATGCGTAACAACATTTATGCTTTCCTCAAATCCATATCCGAGACGTAAGTTATGAATAAAGTTCACTGTCCTACAAATATACAATATCATGCAGTGTTACATGCTCTAATGAACAGAGATAATAACAATAAACTACTGGAGATATTGGTTGCAATCTGGAATCTGTTTAGATTTAAGCCATGTGTCCAAATCACAGTATCCTTATCCTTAGACTTATGTGGGTGCATGTCATGAGTATAAGTTTGTTTCTACATAACAAAATTAAAAATCTTTCAAATATAATGCATATGAGATTAAAACTATTCCAAATCGTATTCTATATAAGTTTTATACGGAATTATATTTTATCATTGAAATTAACAGTTTAAGAAAACGTTTTAGCATTAGAAAATAGTATGTTGTTTATCAGTTTTCATATGATAGCAATACACTTTATTAAATATATCAAACAACAGTCATTTAAATTACATTTTATTGAAAAGGTCAAATAATGTAACACTTGTCATAAAAATTCCTCTGAAAAAATACAAATGTGTTACATATTGCAGGTAGTTTAATAAGTAAAATTCTTTTGAACAATTGAGAATTCACGAATTATTAATGTAGGCACACTATTCTTTGCTAGGAATGGTAGGTTTGGTGATGGTGTTCAAGAGGACACGTTTGAGTTCTACAATATCCTCATCAGTACACTTCAAGACGAAGCCCTAGAACACATACCGGTAACGTAAACGAGTTTCTTCTTAATGATGTGTCGTTTAATATATTCTTCATGGTTCCGATTATGTAATCTTAAATTGAGTTGTGCTTATCTTAGTCTTGATATTCGAGTTTGGCTAAAGATGTACGTCGAGTGAAAAATAGGTCCACTATAAACTTGATAATGTATTCAAGGTACAGTAAGTAAGTGTATGATGCGATTTAACATAAACCGCTACAATTTACATAAAAAAATCCTAAATGTAACATATCTATTTATGTAAGGTATGTATTACTGTTAACTTAAGTGTGAATATATTTGTTATGATAGTTTGGTTTCGTGGCTATAGCCAGCCCTACGTTTTGTTAATGGTTGTACATTTGTATATCATTATTTGTTATTATAATTGATGCTATTTGTTTTGTATTTACAGAGTTCGCGTAAGGGTGATACATGTAAGTATGATGCTGACCGTTACGGTGTGTAGCATTATACAGAATCGCGTCTATGATGAAACATTCTGCTTGATTGATCGATAATAAGAGTCCCCTTAAAACAGTAGTGTAAACTAAGTGTAATGGTCCTATTATATAGTGATTGGACAAAACAGCACATTCTTCTCCTTCTTAAGATATTGTTAATAGACAAAACAGCATATCCTTCTTCTTACGATATTGTGAGCAAACTAACAGAACATTCTTCTTTGTTTTTAAGCCATTGTGAAAAGACAAACGAACGATTTTCTTCTTCTCTCTGTGAGTAGCAGTATTCCGTCTTTGCGTATTGCAGAGTTATCTTCTCTTGTGATCAGGTATTGATTGTTACGTCATTGGTTTGTGTGAG